>VDFB02392215.1:45843-76674 GCA_007258455.2 Sequoia sempervirens | reverse complement strand
GAAGTTTTGACCAAGTTAAGGTGGTCAGACATACGAGTTTTTATATTTTTTAAAAGTTGTAATAAAAAATTCATAATTAATTATTCACTTGGAAAAAAACTACAAAAAAATATGCATCACATCCAAACATGAGTCCTCTACTTATATCTAAAATATTATAAAAAAATATTATGATTTTATTATGGTTAGGGTGGTAGGACAAACACCTACTTCTTATTTCTTCCCTGAAATTTAAGTACTACTGCATTGAAATTTCAATTTTTCACCAAATAGATTTTTTTTTTAGAAAATAAACCTAGTAGTTTAGAAACTACATTCAATTTTCCACAGATTCTATTCTTTCATATTTTTGAAATAATATAGATAACTTATTCAAATTTTTACGTCAAGTTGCATAACTCTAATTTTTCTAAATTTTTATTGCCACTTAATGGCCTATTTTTTCGATGATGATCCTGCACATACCCATTTTTGAGACTTTATCTCAAATTAGGAAGTCAATAAACATTTTTTTTTTTTATATTGTTGTTGTTTTTATTGACCCAATACAACTTTCATATTTATAGGGAATTCTATATAAATCACAATCGGCATAACCATTGTACCTCCTTCTAGTGCAAGTGCTAGTTATATATATGGAAACATATGTGTCGTTTATTTTGAAAATATTATGATGGGTAAATGCTATCAAATTAAAGATAAAAATGGAAGTTTTTATTAACACAGATCAACCTATTACAATCCACCCTTATTATCATTGTAAAATATCTCTCCACATAAATTAATACATTAAAAATTGTTTGACTTTTAAAATAAATTTATTATTATTAATTTTTATAAAATTTAATAACTAGCTAAATAAATCAATACTATAAGTTGAAGAAAATATAAAAAAAATAGCTGAAATTAAACATAACATGTAACAACACTGAAGGATTTATTTTAAAATTCAAATGGAGAAATTTGACAGGCATATGGTAAGAAAAAATCTAGTGCCTTTCTGAAGACATTCATATTAAAAAACATGCCCGCACAATGTGTTTATTCTGTACACTTGTTATTTACTTTGATGATATGATCAAAATTATTTGTTTTGTTTGTTAGCTCATTATTAACATTTTAATTTATTCAAAATAATGTGTTGTCTTGGCTAGTGCTTGTCTTGGTTACTAACTGTTTTGTTTGTGTATACCTTGGAATTTATCCTACTCTAGTGCATAAAATAACTCAAAATACGAATGATAATAGACCAAGGACACCTCAAGATTAGCCAAAAGAGAGTGACAAAACAATAAGGAAAATAGATAACATAAGACACAAATGGTTTTACCTTCCTTTGTTGTTGATACCCCTTTGATTGGCCCTTGCTTAGAATGAGATGTGTGCTCCTTGATGGCTCTATTGAGGATCTTTACTATGTGCTTGGATGCAAATGCAAGTGGATGTAATTGAAAATTGGATGAGTTCACAAAATGGCAGCATGTAGTTGCAAAATGACTAAGTGTTTTAAATGCCCTTGAGGAGGGGGTATTTATAGAGGAACTTGAATTCTCTAGAGAATTCAACGGTCAAGATTGATCCAACAAGGTCAAGATGAAGGGCTATGGTGGATTGAGAGCCCACAAGCCCTCACATCTTGACATGTGGAGGGTGAAGTGGCCAAGGGGATATGAGATGGAAATGAGTTGTCAAGAAGGTACATGAGGTGGAAAAAGGACATGCACCTTGGGGAGTGAGAGGATTTCCACAAAAAGGGATTTCTTGTCCCTAAGTGGGAGTGAAAGGGACATTTGAGGAATTTTAGAATTCCTCAAAAATCTACATGGGAAAGGGAAAGGTGGTTGGGGATATAAATGTGAATTAAAAATTCACATTCCTAGGATGATCTAGAGGGTAAAAGGTGGGCTCCAAAAAGGTGGGACTTGGTCACATGTGGAGATTGTGACAAGTCTAAGGTTCTAGAAGCCTTGGAAGAATGGAATGTGAATTAAAAATTCACATATAAAGGAGAGGAATCTAGGACAAATAAATGTGAATTAAAAATTCACATGGGAAAGGGGGTCAATGTCCAAAAAGGAAAAATGGAAGAATTGACCAAAAAGTGATGTTAAATTTAGCTAATGACTTTAGTTAAGGTTGTGCAAATATTGGATTAGGCTAATTAATGGAAGATTAAGGGCAAGTGGCAAATGTAGGAGGATGTGACACTAATCTTTGATTAAGAGGATGCACATCATAATCATGAATTAATTAAATTAATTCATATTAGGGCAAGGTTATGGAGGATGTGACAAGGAGAGAGAAAGTGAGGAATTTTAAATTGATTTTAAATTAAAAAAGGGGAAAATGACTAAATTAAATAAATTAGCGTATTTATTTAATTTAGAGAGGAATAGGGTAAAAGACAAAGTATTAATTATTAAATTAAATACTTTACCGATATGAGACAAAAGGTGTAATATTAATTTAATAAATTAATATTAATACGATAGATGGAAAGGCAGTAAATTTAATCATATGGAAGTGATTAAATTTGGATGTCTCATTTGTATTGAAATAATTGTCATCTAATTGCTAGTGTTTGTCTTTATTTTTTTTATTATTTTTTTTTGTTTGTAAATATTTTTGTTTGTCTAGATGAAAGATTATGTTCATAGTGATTTTGAAAGTTTGTAGGGAGTTTCTATCTAATTTTGTGAGTGACTTTCTAGTATGGTTGGATTAGTGTTCATGGATCAAAAGTTTGTATGATGTAATCTTTATAAATTTAGGTTTGATCAAGGAAACATCATCTAAATATTTGTAAAGGAAAGAATATTTTTTGAGTCATGAATTGATTCATATGCATTTAGTATTGCTTTTATTTTTCTCATTTAGAATGATCAAGAAATAGTATTTTCATGAACTTAATCACCACCAATATAGTTGAAATTTAGCTTGATTCTTAAAATTAATATTTGTTAAATACAAATGCAATAAATATTTATTAAATACAATTAAAAAATGATTATTTATAAGTAATATTAAATTAAAATCTAAAATAACTTTGTCAAAATACGTAAATTCTTATTATAGACTTTAGCTTTAAAAAATGTAATACCTTCTATAAATTATTTTAAAATTAAATATTTTAATTATAGTGATGCAATACTTGGTGGTTGGATATAGTTATGGGATTATTGGCATTTATGTCAAGCTTGAGTAAAGAAAAACTATATTGGACATGATTGACACTTGCTATTAGAGGATCTTGAGATTGGTGGTTAGTGTATGATCCTAAAATGAATATGCACGGGTAGGGATTTGGTCATTGGGCCTATTTTAGGCCAAAGAAAATAAAATTCTACCATGTAGCTCTATTGACAAAAAAACAAGGCCTCTATATAGTCACATGCCTTGTTTGGGCCTCTATATATTCATGTGCCTTGTCCATGCTTTCACATATTGCATACATGTTTACCAAGGCATTGTTGTGTTGGTGAAATCACCAATATTACAATATCTATTTTGAAGTAGGATTCAAGTCTCTAAAGTGTGTTGTAGCAAAGAATGACTAGAACCTTTTATTCATTGACAATCCTTTGATGTTTAGAAGAGAGAAATATGTGAGTGTGATATTTTTTAAAATAAACAACAAAGAAATTTGATAGTTTTGTATATTAGGTTTGACAAACCACTCTAAATGTCTAGAGATTTTTTCAGAGGAATTTTGATATTTTTATTGTTTTTATAGAGCTCATGTGTAATAAACTTGGAGATGACAAAGCACATGCATGGTCTTACAATATTTATAGTTGAATGCTTGCATTCTATCCATTTTTATTGCATTTATTAAATTTCCATCATAACAAATCAATTTATCCCATGTGTAAGGAAAAATGAAAGGTGTGTCATGGTAGGCTCCTACTAAGTAAGACAAAAAAGATGTTATAGTGATGAAAATAAAAAAATCAATCCTACACATATAGAGACCCACCAAAAACTAGAAATTATTTCCATATACATGCTATGAATGACACCATGACACATGGGTGGTGAATTCCAAATACAAAGGAGGTGGGTACAAAATTTAAAGTGAGAAGTAATGAAAGGTTCTAACATAAGAATCACATAAATTAAAATTCATTAGATGCTATGTACAACAGCATGAAAAAACCAATGATAAGCACTTCATGCATAATGCCAAAGTTCTCATGTTAGTTTTACCAATGGACCAAGTTTGGATGTTGGATTATTATTAGATGCTTCATCTTCTTAGGGCTTCCACTAGTATTGAAATATGCAATATTTTATTGAGTCAACAAATGAAATTTAAATTAATCCTATGAATTCTAAATTGAATTTATTTTCAACCATTCTTTATGTCACTTTATCAATTTCCCAAGAACCTTTTACATCCACCCCCTTGTCTAATTTTATCAAAAAGGTGCTATTTATAACAGTGAAAGCTTCATCTTTGGTAGTACGGCTATGGTTTTTCAAAATTGTAATATATTTCCTATAATATCAACAACCAATTAGAAGATTAGATGGAAATTAATAATGAAAGAAAATGTAGATCATAAGAAAATATTTATGTGGATAAACATCGCAGGAAAAACCTCCACACCTAAAGAGACCCGAGTCTAAATTAATCCTAAAAATAGTTATATTAATACAATATGGTAATCTCTTTAAATTTTAGTAGCATAATGATGCTCAAATGATTTATAAAACAATTCATAATACTTCCATCTCAAGGAAAAAATATATAGGGGATATGAATTCAATATACCATCAATGTTATTCATTCAAAATCTATTCATCCATCTTTATCATCCAAGGAATCTCAAAACTCACTAAAGTTGGCCAACCACCTTAAATAGTATTTAATTACTCTTATGCACATTACACCCATCTCATATCTCATAAAAGTTATAGATTCTACCACAATAGTCAAATTGATCAAGATCCCAATCCCATGTTAAATGAACAAGACAACTGAGAGAGA
Source organism: Sequoia sempervirens (assembly GCA_007258455.2). NCBI lineage: Eukaryota > Viridiplantae > Streptophyta > Pinopsida > Cupressales > Cupressaceae > Sequoia > Sequoia sempervirens. The sequence continues at coordinate 71,684 of VDFB02392215.1, read as the reverse complement.
GGGTGAATCAGTTGTACCAAATTAAAACATCAAAACCCTCAACAATAATCAGATCCACATGCATTCATTAAACCCTTAATCTGTTATAATGTTTAACCATGAAAAGCGTATAGTAACAACTAAAACAAACAACACCATACACAAGAGAACACCATAATTACATGGAAAACCCACAGAGAGAAAAACCACAGTGAGGATTAACTCAATATAAGTAATTGCAAAACTGGTACAAGGGCTCACTGCGAGAATAGGATGCATTGTCCAAAAAGGGCTCACAAGCACAGAAAGAAAAGAAGATAGAAGAGAATTATTACACATAGAACAACTTGTCAATGCAACAAAGAATCCATCACACTAGATTCAACACCTTCACAGTCTTGTTTGAATGATTGCAGACACCTTTAGCTCACTACATTCAGAAGTCCAACACTTTGAAGTTCACACTACTTTGCTCAAACTCACACTCTAATCTTTGACAATTCAGATCACTTACATCTCACACATCTATCATTTCTATCTTATCAACCCTCAACATCTCAACTCATACTTATACCATCCTCAACCTTGAAAACTTTCTCCAAAGTAAAAAATATACACAATTCCAAATTAGATTGGAACTAAACATTTCCATGGTGGATATGAAAAAAAGTAGACCAAAAAAACACTTAGATGGGACCCAATTAACTCTCACACACCATGCTACACCTTCATTAACACTTGAACATATTCGAATGTAGTGTAAACACCAGGTTGGCCGTTACCCGTGAAAACACATTAAACTTTGAATCACACTTCCTTTGAACAATCTAAAACTTTTAGACAACAAAATTCACCTAAACATGATCCAAGAACATCTTGGAAACCAACAAAATCCTTCACAAAAAATCTCACCTGAAGATAATAAACATTTTGTTTATCTAGATAGCACTGCTAAACACTACAATACTTTGTAACTCAGAAGACCTTCTTATGATATGCCTAACCACAGATCCTCTTGACCTAGACAAGAGAAAAACACCATCAAATATCCTTCAAAACCAAAATTCCTGAGAAACAATTGTGAATAAATGTATAGCAACTAAATTTCTCCCAGACACCTCTATACACAAAACTGCAAAACCAGTTCACACACTAGTGAACAAAACTTCCTTTGACCATCGGTCCAGGAGCAAAAAATTTGGAAATAGAAACTTTGAACATCTCTAACCAACATATCAAAACCATAAAAGTAGATCTTCAACCTAGAAGAAATGTGAAGCAAAACCAAAATAAATCTACAACACCCTGTTTCCTTATTTTATCATTTTTCTTAGTATCCTTGACATCTAAACCATCAATCTCTTCTCAACCACTATACTACTATCATCAATGGAAACACAGGCTTGTTGACATCAATGAAAACACCTTCATACTTGAAAAAATATCCCCCTTTTTCATTGAGGGCAATACAAGATGTGAAAAACTATCAAAGAAACAATAGCTCTAAACATACTTATTTCCTTTTCTGTTTTCTCCCTCTTTTACTGTTATCTCATTACACTTTCTCTCTTTCATGTTTTTCTTTCACTTTCTCTCCCCATTGTAAATAGATTTTTTTCACATGATTCTTTCCCTCCCCTTTTGACATCAATGGCAAAGGATAGAGTGTTTTGAATTGTTCTACCCCTTTGACATAGAACCAAGGTACTTGCAACTTCCCTGAATACTTCCCCATAGGAGTACACACCAATCAACTCAACAACCTCTGCATCATGATAACATAAAATTTATACTACAATAATATTACTACCTACTCCCCCTGAGAGGTAGACACCAACATTAGTCTAGAAAAATAATGAATCCATAGATCTACTGGATTGATGCATCTCCATATGCATCTAGTTCAAGAAAGGAATGACAATAACCCCTAACTTCTCCCAAAGATACTCAAAAGTATCCTTAGGTAGAGTCTAGTGAATATGTCAACAATCTAATCTTTTGTAGGTACATATTCAAGCTTCACTTCATTCTCCACAACTTTTTCTCTCAAAAAGTGATACCTAATTGATATATGCTTTGTCCTTGAATGCATCATTGGATTCTTTGAAATGTTAATTACACTTGTATTGTCACAAAAGATAAAAATAGGCTCATCATACACTACTATGATATCCTTCAATGTCTATCTCATCCATAATACTTGTGTGCAAAAATATGTTGCAATATACTTAGCCTCTGTAGTAGATAAAGAAACCAAATCTTGTTTCTTGCTTATCCATGCCACCAATCTGCATCCAAGAAAGAATACACCACCACTCAAGTAATTTTCTTGTCATCAACACAACCAACATAATCTATATCTATGTATGCACTTAATGTGAAATCAATTTATCCTTAGGATACCATAAGCCATAATTCAGAGTGCCTTTTAAATATTTGAATATCCTCTTCACTGTGGCAACATGTGACTCTTTAGGATATTCTTTAAATCTGGCCACAAGACAAACTACATGCATGATATCCGGTCTAGTAGCAATTAGATATAGCAGTCCACCAATCATAGATCTATATTTACTCCGATCAACCTTAGGGGATTCATCATCCTTTCTCAATTTGTGACCAATAACCATTTAAGTACATACTAGTTTGGAGTCATCCATTCCAAAATTCTTCAACATCTATTTAACATACTTTGATTGTGAAATGAAAATGCCTTTATCTGTTTGACTGATTTTTAGCCCAAGGAAGAAATTCATCTCCCCAAACATTGGCATCTCAAACTCTTTCTACATTTCTTTAGAAAATATCTTACACGTATCTTCATTTCGTCCAAAGATAATGTCATCCACATACACAACCACTATCAAGATTTTATCTTCCTCAACTTTAAAGTAAAGATTACTATCTGCAGTACCCTTGTTGTACCAAATATCTGTCCAATATTGCATACCAAGCTCTGGGAGCTTTCTTTAATCCATACAATTCCTTTTTCAATCTGCAACCCATATTTGGTTGATCTAATAATTGAAATCCTTCTGACTATTCCATGTAAACTTCTTCTTCCAACTCTCCATTCAGGAAAGCAGACTTCACATCCATCTAATAAACTTTAAATTTATTATATGTTGAAAATTCAAAAAACATTTTGATTTCTTCTATTCTAGCCATTGGGGAAAATGTTTCCTCAAAGTCTATTCCTTCTACCTGTGAGTAAACCTTACACACAAGACTTGCTTTATTTCTTACCACTTCTCCATTCTCATTCAGGTTTGTTTCTAAATACCTACTTAGTTCCAATTATGTTCTTATTTTTAGGTCTAGGAACCAATTCCCAAGTTTTATTTTTCTCAATTTTTCCAACTCTTCTTCCATTTACTTCATCCAATATTCATCTATGCATGCTTCACTTACTATTTTTGGTTCATTTTTGGAAAGTAAACATAAATTTACCTCAACTTCATAGCTCTTCTTCTTGTCAATACACCTTTTCTTTTGTCTCCAATAATATGTTCTTAGGAATGATTTCTTTGCACATACTTGGGGGTCTTAGGGATTTTTTGGAGCTTCTTCCTCTTCATTATGTATTTCTTTTTCTTTATTTTTCTTCTTCTTCTTCTCCAAAAATAGGTTCATCTAACACATATCCATCTATAACAACTGAATTCTGCAAATCTTCATCAACCTTAACATTTGCACTTTCAACAATTTTGCTTTAGCCTTAAAAAGCACATAGTGGTCACACTTTTAAATGGAACACCGATCCAACTTTTAAACTTGAATCACTAAAAAGTGGCATATATGTTTTCAATTTTGAAATGATGTAAACTAGTAAAATATGTATTTTTTAGTATATTTTATGTTTGTATTTTAAAAAAATAAAAAATTATTTAAAACTAGTTTCTAATAAATTAACACTATAATTTAGTTGTTGATAAAATGCTGAAAAAATGAAGTTGCACGGGGACGTCAAACTTTTCGTGAGTAATTTTTTTTTCATTCAAATTTTTGTGTGTATTTATAACTTGAAACTTTAGTGCATGGATATATTTTTTTACCAAGTTTGATAAATATATATTTTAAATAAATATTGAAATGTGCACTTGAATCAAAAAATGTTTTCCATTGGGTGTCAACTTTGATATTAAATATTTATCTAAAATGGAAAAAAAATTATACCATCTTGAAATAGATTCTCTTATCTAGTGCATCATATTTTTCAAATTTTTTAATTAGGTTTTAATATTTTTCTTGACATGGTAATCCACCTAATATTTTGTATGTTGATAACCTACTTTTAGTAAAATAAAATAATAAAATATATAATAATTAAACTATTAAAATAAATATATTTTTGAAAACTACACTTATGGATCTACAAAAGGGTATTTTTATATTTTTAAAAAAATGTTATTTACATTAGAGGAGTTATTGAAACTTCAAGTTTTTCAAATAATTTTTTTTTTTTTGGTAAATTGGACTCAAAGTGGTGCTCCATATATTTTAGCCAACAATTTTAGTTAAAAAGTTGTGGAAGTATCTAACTTAGCTAGAATGAATCTTACAAGATCATATGTTTGACCAAAATTGATTTTTAGTTAGAAATACTTAAATTCAAATGTTGATAAGTTGGCTAAAAGTGTGACACAACTTTGTGCTTTTACCTAAATAAAAATTGTTGTAAAATATATAAGCTTTACTTTTAGTAGAATATCCAAGAAAGATACATTAATCAAACCTTGCATCGATTTTCCCATGTTTTCATCTCTTTTGATATAGCATTTGCTTCTGAATACTCTAAAGTACTTGACAGTAGGAATCCTTCCATGTACCACAACTTGTAGAGAGTCTTTGTGTTGTTAGCTTTGGCTTGAAATATGTTAAGTATTTAAACACTAGTATGAATTGCTTCTCTCTAGTAGAATTTTGATAGTTTAGGTTCTTTCATCATAGTCCTTGTAGCTTCTTGAATAGTTCTATTTTTCCTTTCAACAACCCCATTCTGTTGAGGAATTCTAGGGGCAGACAAGTTCCTCTTTATTCCATGACCTTCACAAAACTTATTAAACTCATTGGAGATGAATTCTCCACCTCTATCAGACCTCAAACATTTGATCTTCAAATCCATCTCATTCTCAACCATAGCTTTAAATGCTTTAAGTTTATCTAGAGCTTCAAATTTTTCTCTAAGAAAAGTAACCCATGTAATTCTAGAATAATCATCAATCAAAAGCATGAAATACCCGTCATCTTGAAGACTTCTCAACCTTATAGGACCAAAAATATTAGTATATATTAATTCCAATAGTCTGATAGCAGATTGCTCTTTTCCTTTGAAACTACTCCTTGTTTGTTTTCTGAATTGACAATCTTTGCAAACAACATTGATAGGATTTGTGATTCTTGGTAGGTCTCTTACTACATGAACTAAACTGATTCTAAGCATATTTTGAAATTAATGTGACAAATTGTCTGGTGCCATAACCAACTCTCATTAATCCAAGTCATAAAGCAATGAGCATCAACATGCTTAAGATAAATATTTCCATTTGTCCTCTTACTAGCAACACTCACAATTCCAAATCCTTTTCTAATCTCACATGTTTCATTCTTAAACACAAGATCACACCCTTTGCTACACATTTTTTCCAACACTCAAAAGATTGTGCCTTGAGCCCTTAACATAGAAAACATCTTCATTATTATGCTTGCCATCAAAACTGATAGAACCTATTCCACAAATATTAGCTCCTTAATCATCTCCAAATTTAACTAATCCTCCATCATATGTTTCAAGTTTAACAAAATTACTTTTGTCTCCCAGTCATATGATTAGAGAAACCACTATCAACAACCCAATAGTTCTTATCCTGTCTAGCATGAAAAGAAGATACCAAAGTACCTTCAATATTATCCTTCTTTTCCAGAACACTTTCCTATACACAAATTTAAAATTGGTAGAAGTAGATTCATATTTTATAGCCAAGAATAAAAATTCATCATCATCTCCATTATCAGATTCATCATCAAAAATACCAACATCTTCTCTAACATAGTAACTTCTCTTAATCACCTTTCCTTTGTTCTCCTTACTTTTATCGTTCACAACTCTATTTGGACATCTTGAAGCATAGTGACCTATATTTTCATAGCTAAAACATTTAAAAGGTGTTTTACCTTTCTACTTACCAGTGCCCTTTTTCATCCTTCTTACAAAGTTATCTACCACATCATCAAGATATTCTCCATTTGAATCTTCAACCTTTTCTGATTTTCCAACCTTGAAAGCACTTTCCACTTTTGTACCATTTTTCCAACCATGTTTTCTCATTTCAAATGAAGTTAATGTACCCAACAACTGATCTTTAGAATAAGTATTAAAATATTCAACTTCCTCAATAGCAGATACCTTTTCACTGTAAGAATTAGGAAGAGATCTAAGAACTTTCTTTACCACTCTAGGTTCTTTGACTTGCACACCAAGACCTCTCATCACACTTACAAGCTCATCAACCCTCTGCATATAAATTGTAATTGTTTCATCTTCAAACATTCACAGGGTCTCAAATTATGCCTTTAGATTCTACAACTTTGATTGTTTAACCTTATCATCTCCTTCATAAATGCTCTCTAGCTTATCCCAAACTTCTTTAGCAATCTTGAGATTCATACATTTTACTAATTGAAAATTTGAAAGACTGTTCACAAGAATAAATCTTCCCTCACCATTTATTTCATTTTCCTTGATCTCATCACTTGTGCTCAGACCATTCACAGATGCAACATATTGAGTTTTTATTTCCTTTTCAATCTCATATCCAAAGGATGCTGGAGATATCCTTACATATTTATCTTCTAGAATGCATAATTTGTGCCATCAAACTTAAAGGGAAATCTATCTTGTTCACCATCCCAGGTCTACCTCAAACAGTTAGGCTCTTCTCCAAGGAACCTTGCTCTAATGCCAATTGCTAAATGAACAAGACAATTGAGAGGGGGGTGAATCAACTGTACCAAATTAAAACATCAAAACCCTTAATAGTAATTAGATCCACATGCATTCATTAAACCCTTATTCTATTATAATGTTTAACCATGAAATTTAGATAACATAAATTGAAACAACCAACACCATACACAAGATAACACCAAAATTACGTGGAAACCCAATGATGGAAAAATCATAGTGAGGATTAACTCACAATATAAGTAATTGCAAAACCGGTACAAGGGCTCATTGCAAGAATAGGATGCATTGTCCAAAAAGGGCTCACACCTAGGGCTCAATACCATAGAAATAAAATAAGATAGAAGAGAAATGTTACAAAGAGAATAAATTCTCAATGCAACAGATAATCCACCACACTAGATTCAACACCTTCACAGTCTTGTTTGAATGATTGTAGACACCTTTAGCTCATTGCATTTAGAAGTACAACACTTTGAAGTTCACACTTCTTTGTTGAAACTCACACTCTACTCTTTATAAATTCAGATCACTTACATCTCACACATCTATCATTTCTATCTTATCAACCCTCAACATCTCAACTCATACTTATACTGTCCTCAACCTTGAAAACTTTCTCCAAGGTTAGCAATACACATAGTTCCAAATTAGGTCGGCACTAAACATTCTCTTGGTGGATAGGAATGAAAGTGGACCAAAAAAAACTTAGCTAGGACCCAAATTAACTCTGCTACGCCATGATATGCCATGCTATGCCATGCTATGCCATGCTACGTCATGCTACACCATGATACACCATGCTATGCCTTCATTAACACTTGAACATCTTTGAATGTAGTATAAACACCAGGTCCACCATTACCTATGAAAACACATTAAAATTTGAATTATATGCTTCCTTTGAACAATCTGAAACTTTTAGACAACAAAATTCACATGAACATGATCCAAGAACATCTTGGAAACCAACAAACTCCTTCACAAAAAATCTCACATAAAGATAATAAATAATTTGTTTATCCAGACAACACTGCTAGACACTGCAATACTCTATAACTCAAGACCTTCTGATATGCCTAGTTCCACGAATCCTCTTAACCTAGACAAGAAAACAAGACCATCAAATATTCTTTAGAACATCAAGTCTTGAGAAATAACTGCAAATAAATGTGGAGCAACTAAATTTCTCCTAGACACCTCTTTACACAACACTACAAAACTATTTCACACACTGGTGAACACAATTTCCTTTGACAATCAATACAAAAGCCAAAATTCTAGATATAGAAACTCTAAACATCTCTAACCAACATATCCAAACCACAAAATTAGATCTTCGACCCAAAAGAAATGTGAACCAAAACCAAAACACCTTTGCAACACCATGTTTTTTATTTTATCAATTTTCTTAGTATCCTCAACATTTGAAGCATCAATCTCTTCTCAACCATTGTACTACTATCATCAATGACAACACAGGCTTGTTGAAATCAATGGAAACACCTTTATACTTGTAACATACTATAAGAGAGGGGGACTGATCATGTTCAAGACCCTAGGTCACAGAGGGCCAAGAGTGGAAGGCTTCCCTAACTTACCTCATATTAACGGGGTGTTAGGAAATGTAGGACGAGAATGATGAGGACTATAAGGTTCTTCAATCACTCTATAGACCCAAAATACAAAACGAGGCTAGGCGAGCCAGTTTTTGGGTTCAACACTATGCCTCAAGAAGATCTCTATTTGAGGATGAAAGCGTGGTCCCAGGACGACAGTGCGACACACTGGCATCTCTCAAGTGCGTTGGCATCCGTACGACTAGACAACTAAAGAGACAAGGTTGAACTTTGGAAAACAAGCTAATGACCTAGCTAGTTACTACTAAAGGGCCAAAATAATTCTATGAAGTAAAAAAGATATGCTTTAATATGATAAAGTAAAAACACAAGAGTTAGGGTGGCAAGAATAATCTCACAAAGAAATTTGTTCGCTAGCTAGCCCTTGGAAGCACGTCCACCTACACACAATGAAGAGGAAAATCGTTGGGTGGTTGTATAGGGGCCTGCCTTATTAAAATCCCCGTTTAGGTGTTTCCACCTCCATAGACAACCAAGAAAGTGAGTATGATAAAGAAAGTAATGTAATAAAGAACACTAAAACACTAAAAGACAATAAATCTGCTTACTCAACCAAATAATATAGGAGAGGAATGGGAAACTTTCCACCTCCACCAAGAGAACTCAAGGCTAATGGAGGAGAGAATGAGAGTACTCGGGCCTTTGCTACAATGTTGTTGTCCCACACTTGCTCTACTGAAGTTATGGAGTGAAGTAATTGCTGCTATGGAGTGTAAAAGTGCTGCTAGAAAGCTGAAATGGAGACTAGAATGCTTGAAGATTGCTTGAAAGGATGCAAAAGAAGTTTTGAAGCATGTAGAAGGAGGGAATTTGAAGGAGAGATGAAGAAAATGGCCATATTCAGGTCGGTTGGCCAAAGAGGGCATTACAAGTCAACTGCCAATGAGAAGTGAAATGCCTTTGTAGACTCTAGCCGTAGGAATCTGCCAAGGATGTAAGCGCACTGTGTAGGCATCTGTGCACCGTGCAGGTGTTCTCGACAGAAATTCCCCCAGAAATTCCCCCATCGATGTGCAAAACAAGCGCCAAGTGGAATGAAGGCAACAGGCTTATGTGTAATTTAGCCTTCGAATTTAGTTTTCTAGAGTGGATAAAGGCAAAAAGGGGAATTTGCATAAGGGGTGTAAATTCACTCCTATACACATACCATGCAATCCATTGGAAAATTTCCTAAATTTTTCATAAGGTCTATTTGTAGAAGATCCTCTTAAACATCTCGATCTTTACCCAATTTCTAATATCTTCCCAAATATAACTCTTGAGTTAAATTTCACTAAAATTTTATATGAGAGAATAATAATAATGTATATTTTTGTTCCACCACAAAGGAGGGGTATCCAATTCTACCCACTCCATGATAGATTCAAATGATGACTAATAATAGTTAAAAAAATTAAAACATGTATAGGGATTTGAAAGGTGAATGACACCTAATCCCAATATTCTCCATTAGGAATATAATAAATTAATGTCCCGAGGAAGAGACACCTGTAGCCTCCTTGCACCAAGTGAACTTATTTGTGGCCACCCTAGACCATTTATTGAACAAAGTGATAAAATATCAATATGCTTTGTGTGGGCATGATATATTAGTTTTTCATCTAGATAGATGACACTTTAACTGTTACATCAAAATTTGACTTATCTACACTAAAATCCAGTACTTGAAAGCAATCTTTGTAACCACTTTCCCCACAAGCATGTTTCATAGTCATGTACTCTACTTTTGTTGTGACTAATGTGATTGTACGTTGTTATTTTCTCATCCAATTGGTTGTACCTAAAAAAAGTAAAGACGTAGCCACTTGTAGACCTCTTGCAATCAAAATGACCATCCTAACCAAAATTGAAAAAGTCCTATAAATCAACTATCCTAGCCACATAATTAGTCCCATTATAAAAAATGCAATGGTTGTAAGTGGTGGTGTGAAATTAAATTTTCACACATTGACATAATTTTATTAGGGGTTTTGATGGAAGAAGATCCCTGGTTGTAAAATAATCTTGTATCAACCAAAAACACTTCTTTTCTTGCATTTCATTCAATAGAAGTTTCAATATTTCATTCTAAATTTCACTGCAATATCATTTCTTAGCTCGTGGAGCAGGATATAACATCTATCACATATCTAGATTTTAGGTCATTTGCATTTGTCTACCGAAAGTTATCGCTATCAAAACTTCACTATAGTTACCAATCAAAGCATTTGGAGCCAACCTAGTCCAGATTTTTTAGTGCAAACATATTCCTGAACATGTGGAGCCTACTGGGATATCATACAAACATTTTGGGTCCAATGGGATCTATCTTGGAGATTTGCAAGACATTTCTTTTTGTGAAGGATTATCTTTTCATATTTTTAGGCTGACCTTTCATGCTTGATGATTCATCAGGTTTATGAACCTTGTGGCCAACACAAACCTTTATTGGAGCATAAGAAGCATATTTATAGTCATTTTTAATCATCTGGAAGTTAGCCATTCAAATAGAGATAGATTGATACTTATATTTTTGTATCAACCCTTAGGAGATTGTAGTAAGGCCTTTGGCTAGTTGTAATGTTGAATACCCTTACGGCGGGCCTGTGAGCCCTGATTATTCACCCATGAGGCATATGTTGCATGTAATATTTCCAATTCCATAAAGATTCATGTTTACAAAATACTTTCTTGTGTAATTTTTGTTGTGTTGACTCTAAGCTGCACGGTTTGGATAGTTATTTCTAAACCCTCCATCTATGACTACACCAAGTGGTATCAAAGTGATTTTTTGAGTTCCAAAGGCATTCCTTTAGGTGAATATATTATCGAATTGAGGCATAATACATGTGTTTTCAATTGATTGTCGACTATGAGGTAGTTGAAACCCTTGTAGCTAGATCATCGAATTGAGGTAGTTGCACCAAATTTGAGTAATAAATTCCACCAAGGAGAGTGCATGCTATGGTGAATGTTGCTAGAAGAATGTATGAAATATTGGAAATGATGTGTGAGATACGAGTTTGATTAAATGTAGTCGATGAAGACCGAAGGTGAGGCCTAAACCCTAGGAATGAGGATGAAAATGATGATGAAGCAGATCATGTTGCAAATTGAATCAAAGAATTCCTAGGTGAAGAATAAGAAGAATAATACCAAATGAATATGTTGAAAGTAATTTCAAAAATTGGCAAGGACCTAGAGTTGAAATTCAAAATTATGTAGGAAATTTAAACCCTGAAGAATTGATTGATTGGATCAATGAATGGAAGAATACTTTGGATATGAATAAATTGAAGAACAAAAAGAGTGAAATTTTTGAAAACAAAGTTGAAAGGTCATGCTGTTTTATGGTGGAGGGAAGTTCAATTGGATAGAAATAGAAGAGGAAAAGAAAAAAAATAGTAAATGGGACAAAATGGTAACAAATTTGAAGAATTAATTCATACTTGTTGATTATGAACTAGAACTATTGAAAGGATTGCAAAACCTAAGACAAAAGGAGAGATCTATGAAAGAGTATATTGAATAGTTTTACAAGATGATCATTAGGACTAGACATAGTAAAGCAAGCAAAGAAAAGGTTGCAAGATACATGAATGGACTTAGAAAAAACATTTAAGAAGAATTGATTTTGGTAAAGATGACATCAGTTGAAGAAGCATTTCAGTTCACATTAAAAGTAGAAGAGAAGCTGAACAAAAAGTTTGAACAAAGACAGAGAAGTGCAAGAGGAAGATTTGAGAGGAGCAGATGAAAATATAGAGAAAGAAAACCTTATGCAAAGTAGAACAAAGATGTAAAACCCTACCAGAGTGAAGAAAAAGATCACAATTATATCCCTATCAAATTTTATTTCACTTATTTACTAAATATAATGTAGATCTTGTAATTTATTGAATTCCTTTTCCTATTTCAGTATCTACTATACTTTCAGTATGTTCTTACTTCTATTTTGTGTTGGATGAATTACTAGATCGAATATGTAATTATTTCTTTCTAGAACTTCCTAATCAATACAAATCATAGCATGATGTATGGATGCCCACATGATGTGTTATAATCCTAGATAATGAGCTTACATGTTTGGTACTACTTTCCTTTCTTCACCCTTTTTTGGTTCTATTATAAAAAATGTCAATTGTTATTTTATTTTATAATAGTAAAAAATACTTTATCATTTCCTTCTATTCTTTAGTTATTTAAAAAATATTCCATTTAAAGTATTATTAGGATTTCAAATTGAATCTATTAAATAGTAGCAAACTAGTCTCAATCCTAATGTGTGAGTAGTGAAAATTTATGTAACTAGTACATCTTAGCTAAATCATAATTTTTCCTCTTTTACAGAGATGTGTCACTTGATTTCTAACAAGTAATGATGTGTTTCATCTTGGAGATTCTATCCACCATGAAAAAGATAGAATCAAAACCCCTCTAAGTTCTATCTTTAATCCCAAATTAAAATTGCCTATAATGTCTTCCCAAGGCCTCCATGAAACTTTTAATGGGTGATACAATCCTATATTCTAATTACCTCCTTTAGCATGTTAAAAAATGATACACCTTTAAATAAACATTTGAACATATATACCCATCTTTGGCCAATAATAGTGTTCTTTAATTAAATATTAGGTCTTATCCATTTAAAAATTCCTTGTTAATCCCCCCAAAAGAATTTCCTGAATAAAGTCTCTATCATGGAACCACGGGGTATATATAACTATTTCTTTTTCAAAATTAATCCATCTTGATTTAAGAAATCTAATCAAGGATTTATTTCCACACTTACAAGTTCCTTGCAAGCCTTCCATGCTTCTTTTAAATCTTCATTTTTTGTTTATGGACCTTTCATAGAATTGAAACCATCACTTCCACTCCAGTTTCACTAAAAAATTAAAATCCATATACTTAATTAATTTACCACTCCCATTACAAGATCCATTTTGAGAGCACACCCGTGTCCACCCAAACCTGCCTATCCTCTCAAAGGGGCATACTCAATCCTAATCCTCATTTTCACTCCCATCATCTTTCCTCCTAGTCACTCCTTTGAATGTCTAGGGAATCTTCCCTAATCTAACCATCTTCTTCTTGGTCCTATGTTTTAATCTTCTTTGAAATGATGCTACTTCATAACACCATCTCAAAGGGGCCCGAAAAAATGTAGACACTGAAAATTGGCCAATTTCATTTGGTCTGCTTACCCCTAATTCAACCAATTTCATATCCTCTATGGGTATGTGAAGAATCATCATGGAAAAAATAGGCCCTTAAGTGGCAAAAAATTCTAAAAAATCAGAGTTAAGCAACTTGACGTAAAAAATTGAATGTAGTAGTACTTAAATTTTAGGGAAAAAATAAGAAGTAGGTGTCTACTTGACCACCCTAACCACAATAAAATGACAATATTTTTTATAAGATTTTAGATATAAGTAGAGGAATCATGTCCCGATGTGATGCATATTTTTTTGTAATTTTTTTCCAAGTAAATAATTAATTATGAATTTTTTATTACAACTTTTAAAAAATATAAAAACTTGTATGTCTAACCACCTTAACTTGGCTAAAACTTCATGAAATTCAATTTTTATTTGTTTAATCCTATAGTATATGAAGCATAGAATGTGATGAATGTTTCAGTTTCAAAAAATGTGATACCGTTTGAAAGCTATAGATTTTTTCAATCAGCCTATCAATCAGGACTTTAGTCGTAATTCAAATAGAAAATGAATAATAATTATTTATTAAATTCAAAGTAAAGCTTAATTTATATTGGTGGAAAGCTGAGAATCTCCTTTAAAAACCCTTTTTGTTTCATCAATTTTGGGTTAAAAAAAAGTCGTCAGCCACATACCCTACACATACCCATCATATCGCCACTTTTTGGCTCATCATGATCCTACACATACCCCTATATTAATTAAATAATACCCTATTATTTAATTAATATTCAATCATCCCGATCTTCATCCTAATCTATTTATTCTAATATCTGTAAATCCTAGACCATAGTATCCCATTCATCTATTTAAATTGAACAAATACCCTTATTTATTCAATTTAATCCCCAAATCCCCTTTCTTCCAAATAAGAATTAAATCTAATTGTTTAATTCTTATTTTTCTCTCCCTAAATGTCAAAATTTCCATCACTTTTCATTAACCACTACTCCTAATCTTAATCCCCACCTAAACTTTCCACTAAGCATGTGCACACACTTAATCCATGATTAAGTGGGTCAACCCTCCCCATCACATCAATCACATGGCCTTATCCCCTCAAGTGTACAATATCCCTCTCAAGCCATCTCCTTGTGCCACTTGGAACAATCTGGTGGGTTGAGAGATCGCCAATCACTCTCAACCCTTGATCATCAAGTTTCAATCCCATCCCTCCATCCAAAATCCCAAAATCTATATATCCAATCCTTAGCCATTTTTATCTCTCTCACACTCATTTTCATTGGAGCACCATTATTATGCCAAAATTTTGTTAGCACACATCCAAATCAAACATCTTGGGAAAATATACAAAATGAGAGGCTTGCCATCTAAGTCTATTTTGGTTTGAGATTTCTTTCACCTAATCTAAGTGTTGTTTTGATTTGATGTTTGTTTTGATTTTATTATAATTTCCATTCATATAGAATACATTTTTTATGCACACAAGAATATATGTAGGATTTTTAAAATTTAGACAAATTTAGAACATGTAGGAATCAAATTTAATTATAAAATTAAAAGCTATATTCAAACCCTAAACTTGAGGAAGTAGGGGAAAGAAATTTACACACACTAGATAAAAACCAATGAATTTGACGTAAATAATTTATTTATAATCTATGTAGAATTTGAACATTTAGGAATCTATTTTTTATTGAAATTCAATCTAAAATTAGAAAATATATTCAAACCCTAGAGTTGAGGAAGTAGGGGAAACAAATCTACAAACCCTAGACTTAAGAAAGTAGGGGAAATAGATCTATAAACCCTAGAGAGTAACTAGTGAATTTAACCTAGAGAAATTATTTGGAATTTATGTAGAATTCAAAATTGATATGAATTTAGAACTTGTAGGAATCTATTTTTTTAATTAAAATTTAATCTAAAATTAGAAACTATATTCAAATCCTAGAGTTGAGGAAATAGGGATAAATATAAATATAATACAAATTTAAAACATTTTTATATAAACTAAATAACTATACGTACTTTGTCTTTGTCTAATTATAATATATCTTTATACCCATTTCTTCAAATATTTTTTGTTATGTTTCTATTAGATTCCTACAGATCCTTATTTTGTTTTTTCCTCTTATTTCCCATTTCCTCCTTTGCAAAATATTTCTCCAAGATTCCTTTGTCAAATATTTTCTCCTTCCAAAAAGCCAAAAATTCTAAAAATAGATTTGTATTTTTTACTAAAATGTTCACCAAAAAATAATAAAATTCAAGAATAATTCCTTTTTCTATTTGCAGCAATTTCATGAAGTTCATATTAATATAGAATTTGTTTTTTCCTTTTTAAAAAAAATGTTGGTCTTACCACCTTCATTCAAATGTCTTTGAAATGAATTATTTTAATATTTTTGGTTTCCATCCAAGGACCTTCATTCAAAAGTATTTCAAATGAAGTCCTTGGAAGGTATTTCACTTTGGATGTCTAAAATTTTGCTCAAAATTTTTAATTTCAAACTTTTGGTTGGGCATTCAAATAAAGTTGAAATTGTTGAGAAATGTTGGAAACCAATTTCTGGCCATCGTAAGCAATTTTACAGGCATCACCATTGGAAATATGTGTTTATTGATAGTGATTTCACCTCTAGTGCTTAGGAATGACCATTGACTGTATTTTTTTGTTGGTAGTATGATTTGTTGCAATAGGTAGCATCAAGTGGCAATTCCTAGAATAATTGCTATTTGTAGTGAAGAATGTCACTAATAACCTTGTCTATGTAAAGTGTGCAAGCTACAACCTATCCCTGACAATTTTTTTTCAAATCTAAAAAAATAATCAAAAAAAAGATTTTTATAATAAACCCATACTAAACAATTTGCAAGTTTAATGGTGTTGGTGTTGTATGACCATACAAGTCCATAAGATTGTAAATTTTTTTATAGGTGTAGATTCTAAGACTAAAAAAAATTGCTTGGTTTTCTCCTACTTGGATTTCAATATTTGGATTAACACTCTTAAAAAATTTAGTCATTTTGGATGCAAGAATGTATTCTATTTTACTCCAAGATGCACCATTTTATCACTCAAAGGAAAATCTCTTAAAAAATGATAAAAATATGCAAATCTAGAAATTTAACACCATATTCAAGTTGATTCCTCAACCATATAGCTCCCAAATATCACACACAATCAATCACTTGTTACAAAAGAGAGAAAAATCTAATAAAATTGCTATAAAAAAGACAATCTACTGGTGAAAATATATAATAAATAATGAATACAATTATAATGAATTTACCCTTGATAAGGGATAAATAAAACCTAGATGGAACCTTAGGTGAGGATTTGATGCAAGAGCATTTGTGTAAATGTGAGAAATCTTGTATCAACCATAAATATTCCTTATATTCATTTTTTTTAGCTTTTCCTTAGTTTTATTTTGTTGATGTTGGTTTTGGTGATCTATTTAAGGAGGAAATTCCAAGTTGAATTTTGGATAATCCAAGACTCCACCTTGTAGAGGAGTTAGAAGGGTATCTCAAGGTCAATTCTAGAGGAAATGGGACTAAAAATGTTCAAATTATGGGCAATCAAAGGCTTTTTCAACATCAACAACTAGCCAAAGGTTCATGGTGTTCCAAGAACCCTCTCCAACTTTGACAGGTTCCCAGTTCCTAGCTTTACTATGAATAGTTCCCAATCATTGTGTAAGTTTTGAATATTCTCATTTTCTTCTAAGTCTCAATGGAAGTGATTTTTATTCAAGTGGTCATATAGTTCTTAAAAGGTAGGAACCTTTGATATGATGCTTGGTGCTAAGTTCCTACAAAACCCTTGACAAAGAGTTAATATCAGTGTTTTGGAGTTCCTAACAAGATAGGAACCCCCAATATGGTGCTTGGTGTTGGGTTCCCAATAGGGTCAGAACCCCTTATAAGGGTTACGATGAAGTACATTTTGGAAGAATATAAGGAGATGGGAACCTTTTCTCAAAGGCTAAGTGTTGGGTTCCTAAAGTCATTAAGACCCCCAATAAGAAAGATAAGAAAGATAACTTGCAAAGGCTCGTAAGGAGTTAGGAACCTCTGATAAAGGGTGGTTGATTCTTGGTTCCCATTGGAGTGGAAATTCTTGACAAGAAAGAATACTGTAAACATGCAAACCTATGGGGGAAATTAAATGAATGGTTTGAGGCAATGTTTGAACTATCTTCTTGGAACAACTGAACTATCATGCACAAGAAGTATATAAAGGGAAAAATTGATTTGCTTGGGAAAGAATATTGACATAGGATGTCTATATTTAATATATAATAGAATATTATGTATTCCTATAATGAAGGTTGCCAAATAATAAAGAATTGTATTTTTTTGGGTTGTGTGAACATTTTTTTTCTTTTTTTTGTATTAGCTATGTGATATGGTTTCTTGGTAAGGTACTCAAACCATGATTACACCAAGTGGTATCAAAGTAGGTTGTTGTTGTAATCATGTCAAAGAATAAGTCCTAAGAAAAAAATGTGGGAAAGTGAAAAGAGGAAGATTGTAATAACAAAGAAATTGATTGAGACATGGCACATAGAGGATGTGTCCAAAGAGGAGCACCATGGGTTGGTGATATGGTGATTGTAGAGATGTTAAGAGGAATTACATCTAGGTTAGATGTGATGGAGGCAACACAGTGAAAGGGGATACACATTGAAGATGTTAGTGAGTATGAAGAAGAAGTTGTATATGGAGAAGGCGAGATGAATGAAGGTGAATTGGATCAAGTAGAAGAGAGATTTTTGAAGGAAATGTCCAAAATAAGAAATAAACCAAGATTGGATCCTACCATCTATAATGGTAGCTTAAATCTCAAAGAAATTAAAGATTGGAACACTGAAATGGAGAAATATTTTGACTTTGAATCAATAGAAGATCATAAGACAGTGAAGCTTTTTTTCACTAAATTAAAAGGACATGCATCTCTATGGTGAGATAATTTGTAGACAAAGCAACAAAGAAGAGGAAAAGAGAAGATCAAGTCATGGGATAGAATGGTGACCAAAATGAAGGCTAAATTCCTACCAGTGGATTATCACTTAAGTCTATTTAGGAAGTTACAAAATATAAAATAAAGAGAGTCGAGTGTCAAAGATTATTAGAGTGGGACACATAGATGATGATATTGAGTTGGTGTCAAATTATGCAAATAGAATATATTTATCAATTAAAGATGAGATTAATCTAATTTGAATACATACTAGGGAAGAAGCCTACTAGTATGCCCTAAACGTAGAAAATAAATTA
Organism: Sequoia sempervirens; assembly: GCA_007258455.2. NCBI lineage: Eukaryota > Viridiplantae > Streptophyta > Pinopsida > Cupressales > Cupressaceae > Sequoia > Sequoia sempervirens. The sequence continues at coordinate 52,650 of VDFB02392215.1, read as the reverse complement.
GTGAGAAAATAAAATAATAACTCAACATGGGGAAGAAACTCAAGTGGTAAAGGACAATCCAGTAGTGGAAGAGGGTATTCATGAAATAAGATGAAGCTAGCACCTCTCAAACAAGTTCTTACACTTAAGAAACAAGAGGAACAAAAATTTATTCCAAAGGAAAAGGAGATTATACCTGAGGTCATGGATATTTTGGAAGAGGAAGAGGATTTAGTGGTACATGTTTTCAATATTGATAAATTGGGCATAGGGAATTTGAATGTTCATAGATATAATAGATCAGGAAGAAAGTATTGTTTCACCCAAGTGTGGAGAAGAACTAGAGGATAGATAATTTCCTTGATGTTGATAAGAATTATTAAAACTAGAAACGAAGAAAGAAGAGCCAATATAGAGGAGGAATTTATTCAAAAATACATGTAATTGTAGAGAAAAATGTTGTAGAATCATTATAAATAGTGGTAGCATTGATAATCTAGTGTTGGAAGAGATGGTGGAGAAGTTGAGGTTGAAAAGGATGAAGCATCCTAGTCCCTATATAGTTTCTTGGCTAAAAAAAGGACATCAATTATTGGTAAGTGAACAATGCTTAGTAAATTTTCATATTGGTAGTTATACAGGCGAGACATTGTGTTATGTTATGCCAATGGATGCATGCCATAATTTGTTAGGTAGACCTTGGTAGTGTGATAGATAATCCATTCATGGTAGTATTCATCCATCTATTGGGAAATTAGGAATTTGCATGACCAAGTTGGGTTATCTAGTGGATTACAATTCTCAATAGAACTACAAACATCCATACTAGTCACATGGAATTGATGGATTTTTGAGTCAAGAGGGAAGGCCCTTTACTTATTTCAGTGAAAAGGAATTTTATGCAATAGTTCAAGCATTAAATAAATGGACGCATTAATTGTTACCCAAGGAGTTTGTATTATATAGAGATCATCATGCACTATAGTTTATAAACAACCAAGGCAATCTAAGTTAGAAACACATGAAATGGGTAGAATTTGTACAAAGTTATTCCTTTGTTTGTTGGTGAATGAATTGAGTGAAAGAATTATTGGATTTGATGCAATGAAAGAACTATATCAAGATACAAAATTTAAGGAAGCATGGGGAACATGTAAGAGTCCAATGGAAAAAGATAGAACTCCATGGCTATATTATTTTATTCAAGAAGGTTTATTTTTCAAAGGAAATAAATTGTCATACCTCGAGGATCAATAATGAAAAATTAAATCAAAGAAAAGGATAGTGTAGGTTTAAGTGAAAACTTTGGGGTTGATAAAATGTTGGCTTAGCTAAGTGAAGGATATTTTTGGCCTAGAATGAGTGTAGAATTAAAGAAGTTGGTGTAAGGTTGTAGAAATTTTCAACATTCTAAAGGAGAAAGACAAAATATAGAATTTTATTAATCATTATTGATTCTAGAGAGATTGTGGGAGCATATTAGTATGGATTTTGTTTTGAGATTAGCTTGAACATGAAGAAGCAATGATTCGATTTTTGTTGTTGATGAAATTTCAAAAATGGTTCATTTTATTCCATTTCAAAAGAATAATGATGCTTCCCACATAGCTACATTATTTTTCAAGTAGGTAGTTGAGCTAAATGGTTTTACTTAAAGTATTATTTTAGATCATGATACCAACTTTGTTGGCCATTTTTTGGCATACCTTGTGAAAAAATATGGGAACACAATTGAGTTTTAACTCGACTTAAGCCATCCTCAAATTGATGGTCAAACTGAAGTTGTAAACATAAGTTTGGGTAAATTTTTAACATGTTTGGTATGTGATAAACCAAACTAATGGGATTGATAGTGGCTCAATTAGAGTTTTATTATAATAATTTAGTCAATAGGAGTGTGGGAAAATTCCCTTTTCCTATTTTTTATAGGTATAGCCCTAAAGGGGTTGATGAGTTGATAGATAGTATGGATTTGAATAGAAAAGTGATGTGGCAGAAGATTTTTTTGAATAACTTTATGAGTTACATAAGGAGGTAAACTAGAATTTGGAGAAGAGTGTCATGAATTTTAAAGATCATGTATATATGCATAGAAGAGAACAAGAGTTTTAGGTAGGTGATTTGGTTTTGGCACATTCAAGAAAAGAGAGGTTCCCATATGAAACATATAATAAGTTAAATTTGAAAGAAGATAGGCCCATGTAGGGTGTTGAGGAAGTTTTTTTCCAATGCCTATGAAGTTGAACTTCCAACAAGTATAGATATATCACCCATTTTTAAGCTTACTAAATTATACAAGTATTATGGAGGGGATACGAGAATACAAGAGGACACACACTCATATTTTTAGGATGCACACGGATATATACATAAATTTCTTGAATATAAAATTGAAGTAATTGACAAAGTGTTTGATTCTTGAGTGGCCAAAAGAACAAGGGGGAGTAATATATAGAATACCCGGTCCATTAGAAGAATAGAGTTTCAAAATAAGCCTCTTGGATGAATGCTACAAAATAGATAAGTATAAAATTATAGTTCCAAACTTGCCAAAATATTCATAAGTTAAAAAAAATGGAACATTTCACTTACTCGACATGTCTTATGCAGGAGTATTCAAGTTCATGAGAAATCTTGTATCAACCAAAAATATTTCATGTTTTTTATGTTTTCCTTTGCTTCGTTGTGTTTTTTTTGGTTTGGTGATATGTTCTAGCAAGAAATTCTAGGTTGAATTTTGGCTAAGTCAAGACTTCACCTTGTAGAGGAGCCAAAGTGTAACTCTAGATAAAATATGGAGGAAATGGGATGAATGGTGAAGTTATGGGTGATCAAAGGTTTTTTCAACAGTAGGAACCAATCAAAAGTTCATGGTGTTCTGAGAACCCTCGCTAGATTTGACAGGTTCTTAGTTCCTAGCATTTCTCTGAATAGTTTCCTATTGTTGCATAAGTTTTGAATATTTTCATTTTCTTCTAAGTTCTAATGGATGTGATTTTTGTTCAAGTGATCCATAGTTCTTAAAGGGTAGGAACCTTTGTTATGATGCTTGGTTCTAGGTTCCCATGGAACCCTCAACAAAGAGTGAAGGGTGCCAAGTTTCCAATATTGTTGAAACCCTCAACAAAGAGTTAGGTTCAATGTTTTAGGAGTTCCTAAGAAGATAGGAACCCCCAATACGGTGCTTGGTATTAGGTTCCTAATAGGGTAAGAGTTCCTAACAAAGATAAGTTCAATGTTTAAGGAGTTTCTAAGAAGATAGGAAACCTCGATATGGTGCTTGGCACCAAGCTCCCAATAGGGTCAGAACCCTTGTAAACGCTAAGAGTGTTGGGTTCCTAATAGGGTTGGAACTCCCAACAAGGGTTACAATGAACCACATTTCAAGAGACTCTAAGGAGCTTGAAACCTCTACTCAAAGTCTTAGTGTTGAGTTATTAATGTGATTAAGACTTTTGATAAAAAAGATAGGAAAGTTAACCCACAAAGGTTCCTAAGGAAGTAGGAACTTGGGTGAAATCACAATACTGTGTCTCACTTTTTGCCCAAGATGGAAATTTACATCAATATTTTTAATTGAATCTTCATCTTCTAAGACCTATAGCAACTAAACCATTAAAAAATTGAAGATGATGTGAACTAGTGATTTGTGGCAATTTGTGTGTAGATTCTAAATTTATTTTTTTTCAATTTTTTTGAAATAAATCATGAATATTTCAATATCTCCTTTAATAACTGGTTTTAGACACAAAACAACATTTTTAGAAAGTAACATTTGTGTCATACAACATGACTTTTTTTCTATAAATGATTAAATTCTAATTTTTGAAATATAGATTCTCAACATAAATATCTACGGAAATGATATTTTTCCATAATTTTTTGTTGCATATTTTTTTAAAATCAATTTTGGAATTCACTATAACTATAATTTGGACATACGTGTGTGTCATACAACCTAACTTTTTTTGTATAGATTGAAATTCATTTTTTTTGGGGTAAAACAAGGACATCAATACCTAGGGAATGGGTATTTTTTGATTTTTTTTCACAATGGTTTACTATTTTTCCACTTGTGCACAACAAAGAGCTTGATGTTCAAAGAAAAACCTATGTTTAGTAAAAATTAAAAATTAAATACATGATAAAATAAAAATATATCAAACCTATACTTGTTAGAAAGCTCATTTTGAGGGCTACAATATTGTTAAATATCATTTTTAAATAATGTTATTTAATCCCTTGAAAGGTAAAGAAAAAGTGGTTTTTTGCCAACATTTTGATAGGTGTGAAGGAGACTCCATTGTGGGTATGATTTAATACTAGAGGATTTCTATCTAAGGGGGTTTGATCTAAGGGGGTATTATCTATCCCTCTTCAATTAAATTTAGATGGAGCCTCTCAAGACTTAAATCTTTAGTTTTTCTAAAAATAATGATTTCAAGCAAAAATCATGTCCCAAAAGTGAGACACAATATTGTGGCAACACCCACCTCCAATAAAGGGTGACCGATTCTTGGTTTCCATTGGAGTGGAAACCCCAAACAAGAAAGAATAGATACTTAAACATGCAAATTTGTGAGTGAAAATTAAAAAAATGGACTAAGATGACAATTGAATTTTGTCTTCTTCGAATGGTTGAACTACCATGCATGAGAAGTATATAAAGGGAAAATTTGATTTGTTTGATGCTAAGAGTCTAGGAAAGAAGATTGGCATAGCAAGAAGATTATAATCTATAATAAATCATTATGTACTCTTGTAATGAAGGGTGTCAAATAATAAGAAATTGTATTGTTTGGGTTGTGTGAACATTATTTTTCGATTATTTATTGTAGTGACTGTGTGATTGGGTTTCTTGATAAGGTATCCTAACCACGATTACACCAAGATTAGGTTAGATCATGACATTTGTTATAATCTTATGACCTAAGTAAGATTAAGTATGCTAATATGAAAAGAGACCTAATAATTGACTAGAAAATTATCATTGTACTTTAACAAGCAACATTTTTTAAACTTTTACAATATACACAAAAATAAAAATAACATTATAAAAGAAAAATAAAGTGATTTATCTTTAAAACTTACAGTAAAACAAAATCTTACATTTATTATTACAATTGAAAGTATTTTTTTAAATTAATTATATTTGAAATTAAAAAATATTCAAAATAATCTTGAGAAATAAAAATTATTTATATTCTATCTTTGAAAATATTTTAAATTAATATATAATTGTATATAAAAAATATTATTTTAAAATTTATTTTCTCTATAAAATAATTTATATTATAAATTAGAATAATATATTATATTTTTCTATAATTGATTTTTATAATTTACTAAAAGCATAACTAATCACTCAATACAATTTAATGAATTTTAAACTTATAAAATATTATTTAGTAACTAAGATGGAGCTTCAAGTCAGTTTAATTTCTCAATTCATTAGAAACATATCCATATAATCTATTGTCTAGGAAGATCCAACTTTTTTACCCAACTAAACTTCCCATATTATATATTTAACATTTAACATTATGAATGTACATCTGACCATATTTGCTAATTTATTAAAATTAAGAATATAACATGATTTAGACAAATGTACATCTGAATCTGAAATGCTAATAAGCAAAACTAGTGCATATAAACACAAACATAGAATGGTTGTACGAACATAAATAGTAACTCTATGACTAAGGGCAAGTGGTGGCTGAAAGCTTCATCAAACTATTGGATAAGAAAATAATCACTTCATCATTATTTTTATTGTTTTTTTCCACTTTTCCTTAAAAATATTTTTTTGGTACCCATCTTTCATTATATTTTAAAGCAACTCTTTTTAAAATCTTACCTGTTCTAAATTCTAAAGTGCTATATTATGCAAACGTCTCCGAAAAAAATCTGTATTCGGAATTTGACTATCACCACCGCCAGTCATATAAAATTTTTCCGAAATTAAATAAAATTATAAGAAAAATATGAAATCACTTAAAAAGTTTAACACGCACACTGCAGTTTATAAAATTTTTCCGAAATTAATTAAAATTATAAGAAAAATATGAAATCACTTAAAAAGTTTAACATGCACACTGCAGTTTATAGGGGTTGTGCTACCCGATTCCTGCAGTCTAAAAAAAATAAAAATACATTCATAATTTCACCCTCAAAGATTTGAGAGATCATATTATTAAATCATGCAGACCGCTAGAATGGAATGCAAGATCTTTATTCATGTCTATTGAAAAGTCTCCATGAAATTCAAAGAAAGAGAAGTTGATATAAATTTTACATTAAAATTAAGACAAGGGAGCCTATGAGTTTTTATTTTATTTTTTAATACAAAGCTTCAAATATTTTAACGTTTGTAGCTCTTCCAATGTTGCCCTTGCCTCATGCTTCATGCAATGGACTAACTCTAGATTGTTGCTCATATGTAGCCCTCAAAGAAGAGATATCTTATGAACTCCTTACAAACCTGTGAATTTTTGGCTTCTACTATCCATCCTTTTCTGATTGGCGCATTCAACAAACTAAAATCTTGTTCCCTATCGCTAGAGGATTTAAAATCTTTATACACTTCTGAATCTTCTGTCCACATCAGTATATGCGCTGGATAATTAAGACCACAAGAGTGGGCGGTGTAAACATGACCAAAGAATGTCCCTTCAATGTTGCAACTCTGATCCTCCATTATAAGGTATAGAAAAATGGCACCTTTCAGCTTCACATTAAGCTCCAACTGATTGCTCTGTAAAATCCTCTGCACTTCAACACCTTCAAATCTGCTTGCAACTCTATCCTGTGTACATTTAAAATAAA
>VDFB02392215.1:0-45743 GCA_007258455.2 Sequoia sempervirens | reverse complement strand
AAAGATGAAAATCGGAAAGATGGCACCTCAGGGAGATTTGGTCATCTCAACTTTGAGGTTTAAATTTTACTTCATAGAAAGGCATGATCAAGGGACTACCTTTTAATAGAAAAACCGTAGGGGAAGGGTATGTGAAGGCGCATCAGAAAACAACACGGTGAGAATCATTTCCGCCAGAAAGTCAACTAGAGCAAAAGCCCCTTTGGAAATTATACATTCAGATTTGTGTGGACCTATGCAAACACCTTCAATAGGTGGTAGTTTTTATTTTGTGACATTCATTGATGATTATTCAAGAAAAACATGGGTTTACTTTCTAAAGTAGAAAAATGAAGTGTTTGATCTGTTTCGCCAGTTCAAGAATTTGGTTGAAAAACAAAGTGGTTATTATATCAAAGTGTTGAGAAAAGATAGAGGTGGTGAATATATTTCAAAAGAATTTTTTAATTTTTGCAAAAATCATGGAATTCACAAGCAATTCACAACTAGATATACACCTCAACAAAATGGAGTAGCTGAAAGGAAAAACAGAACAATCATGGAAATGGCTAGAAGCATGTTGAAAGCCAAACATTTGTCAAATGAATATTGGGCAGAAGCAATATCTTGTGCAGCCTATATAATGAATAGGTGTCCAACAAAAGGTGTTATGAATATGGTACCTGAAGAAGCATGACGTGAAGAAAACACGTTGTTACCACATGAGAGTATTTTGATGTGCGGGCATACACATGTGCCCCATGAATTGAGAAGGAAGCTAGATAACAAAGGAGAAAAATGTATATTTGTTGGATACAGTGAAGAATCCAAAGCTTATAAGCTCTATAATCCAACAACAAAGAAAGTTATAATTAGCAGAGATGTACAATTTGTAGAAGATGAAACATGAGATGGAAGTATAGAGAAGACAGTAAATATTTCAGCTAGTATACCTCAAGAGGATAATGAAGTTTCAACATCATCAAATATTCCAGCTATTGTGACTCCTACCACTCCCATTCAAGCTCAACAAAGTGGTCCACAAGTGACACCAGCATCAACTATAAGAACAGCCTCAATCATTCAAGGAAGCAGTCCAACAAGAGGACAACAAACACCATCTACAGCAGGACCATCGGGTCCATATTCCACAAGTTCAAGTGATATGTCAGATCCTACATTGGCAAGTCTGAGAAGACAGAAAATCAGAAGCATAAGAGATATATATGAGCAAAATGAAGGTGAGAATAATTCAGATCAGATTTCTCTTTGTGCATTTTATTCTCAAATAGAAGATCCAATTCATTTTGAAGATGCAGTCAAAGATGATAAATGAGTAAGTGCTATGGATGAAGAAATTGAAGCAATTGAAAATAATCAGACATGGGAATTAGTCAGTCTTCCAAAAGACAAAGATGTAATTGGAGTGAAATGGATTTATAAAACCAAATTGAATGAAAAAGATGAAGTTCAGAAGCTTAAAGCAAGATTGGTTGTAAAGGGCTATTCACAACAGCCTGGAATTGATTACAATGAAACATTTGCACCTGTAGCATGATTGGATACTATAAGGATGATTTTAGCTTTAGCAGCTCATAATAAGTGGTCTGTATCTCAAATGGATGTAAAGTCAGCTTCTTTAAATAGGTTATTTAGAAGAAGAAGTTTATGTGGATCGCAAACACCTGGTATGAAATTGGTCGAAGACAAAGCTACAAATTCGAAAAAGGCAATCAGATGGATTTCGAAAACAAGCCCCAAGAGTTTCTGCATAGTGCAGTAATAGACGCTACCTCATTTAATGGATTTAATAGATGTAGCAGTGAGCCCACACTGTATACAAAAATGAATGAAGAAGGTGAAATACTAATAGTATGCTTATATGTGGATGATTTAATTTTCACTGGCAATTTGTCAATTGATCTGTTCAAGGCAGACATGAAGAAAGAATTTGAAATGACAGACTTAGGTCTGATGAAGTATTTTTTAGGCATTGAAGTGAATCAAAATGAAAATGGTATTTTTATTTCACAGTCAAAATATGCAAATGACATTTTGAAAAGGTTTAATATGATGAAGTGCAAACCAGCACCAACACCTTACAGGGTACCAAACTAAAACTAGCAAGGATGATAGAGGGTCTAATGTTGATCCAACTTTGTTTAAGAGGCTTGTTGGAAGTCTCATGTATCTCACAGCCACAAGGCCAGATATTATGTATGGAGTAAGTTTGATTTCCAGGTTTATGGAAACACCAAAAGACACCCATTGGAAAGCAGGGAAGAGAATTTTAAGGTATGTAAGTGGAACAAGAAATTTTGGCATCAAGTATTCAAGTTCAGATGAGTTCAAACTCATAGGATACACAGACAGTGACTGTGCTGGCAGCATTGATGACAGAAAAAGCACGTCTGGTTATGTATTTAATTTTGGGACTGGAGTTGTCTCATGGTCTTCAAAGAAGCGCCAATAGTTTGTCTTTCACCGAAGGTAGTATGTGGCAGCCACAAGTGCAGCATGTCAAGCACCTGGATGAGAAGAATTTTGAAAGAATTGCAAAATGAACAAATGGAGGCAACAAAAATTTACTGTGATAACAATTCAGCCATAACTCTTTCGAAGAATCCAGTCTTTCATAAGAGAAGCAAGCACATTGATACCAGGTATCATTTCATCAGAGAATTAATTAACAATGGTGATATATTTTTAGAATTTTGCAGATCAGAAGAACAAAGTGCAGATATTTTTACAAAGCCGCTGGGAAGAGATAATTTTATTTTTCAAAGGAACAGATTGGGCATGGTGGACAGCGCAGTTATGCTTAAGGGGGAGTGTTGGAATATTAACCCTAACTGCGGCCGTCCCCGCCAACCACTGCCCGCTATATCGCAATCAATAAATTAGCCATTGCGATACTGCGGGAGACTTCCGTAGCTTTTTGTTTTATCTCAACCGTCTGACGTCACCTTCAGCCAATGCCTGCTATATCGCAATCAATAAAATATTCATCGCGATATCATGGGAGACTCCGTAAAAGTTTGTTTTATTTTTAACCGCCGCAGTTTACCGGGCCGTCAACTAACCGCTGCCCGCAATATCGCAATAAAGATTTTAACAATCGCGATACCGCGGGGAACTATGGAGAAAGCCGCCACTGCCAGGGAATTAATATTTAAGTTTTTATATTATGAAAAGGACATTGTATTAAATGCATTTTGACGGGGGAAAAGTTAGTTAGGTAATTTTTGAATTTAAATTGTAATTTCGTTCCCTCTCATCCGTGAAATTCTTTCACGTGACTTTTTACCTTTTTCATATATTTTGTAATTGTAATTTATTTTTAACAGAGGAATGTGAATGTGAGCAAACGAAAAATTACGAGCAGCAGCTCTGTGTGTTGTGAAAATATTTTTATATTTTTAATTTTTACTGTGTGTGAATTTCCTCTGCCTCTGGCCTTCACACTTCCAGCACTAAGTGATTGAAATCAAGTGGACACTCTTGAACATCCAAAATTTTCATTTTCATCCATACAATTCTTTCTGGTAATGCTTTCACTCGGCAATTATAAATTCTAAACCTTTCCAAATGCACTAAGCTTTCGATAGAGTTGTCAATAAAAAGTAGATTTGTGCATCCTAGCAGGGTCAAGTCTGTTAAACTGCTCAAAGTATACAGAGAAGATGGTAACTCTGTCAAATTTGGGCTCCCTATATGTAGTTTTTCCAGATTTTTCAGCTGTTGTAGATGCTGAGGTAATTCCTTCAGCTGAGTACGGAGCACATTTAAATGCTTTAACGACTTTTCAACCTCCGTTCCCCTGGGCAATTCATTCAGCATAGAACAACCCTCACAATCAAGGTACTCAAGTGAGGAGATTTTCACCAAATTTCGGAGAACGAGCTTCCTGCAATCTCTCAATGCTAAATATTGAAGTTCCGATAATTCTTCAGTAAAAGAATCTGGCAAAACCTCCAAATTGCTGCAGCCAGATAGATCTACATGCCTGAGGTTCCTTTTTTCCTCAAACTTAATTGGGAGTGATTTCATGTCTTCAATATTTTGCAAAACTTGCTTAACCAAATTCTCCCAATTCTGCTTTCCGAACCATTCCCGAAGCCAGACTCCAAGATTTATTTGACGCTGCAATAAGTCTGAATTCGAGTCTAACCTTAGTTTTGGGAAACCAGGTGTTGAAGAACCAGCCGTCCATGGACTGTACATTTGATAGTCTCTTGTGCAGGCCGTGACTGTCAATTCACGCAGCTGTGAAGGAGGCTGCGATACCAATAGTGCTTTAATTGCTAGCAAATATAAATTTATAAAATTGAAAAGATGTGGTCAAGTTGAAACGTTGGCTGAGGAAGGATGTACATACCTCACGATCATCAAACAAGTTGCGGAAGTCTTCAAAATTGACACCAAGAACTTCCAACACTCTTAAACTTCTCAGTGAGACAGTCGAAGGAATGATATTTCTTAAACTTCTATGTAAAAGGGGAGAAGGATATAATTGACGCAAGCGAAACCATATCAAATCTCCAGACACACGATTAAAATGCTGAAGAATAGTGGGGTTTTGAAACGCCAGAAGTTTTAATCCGAATATATCTTGATATTCCAAAAATGATGGCAACCGAAAATCATCATCTTTCGCGTCATCTCGAAGAATTCCTCGTACATGGAACTCCTTACGGAAATCCTGAAATACGATGAAACATAATTTATTAAATTATGAAAAATATATTTTAAAAATAATTATTAAGAAATAAATGCATAATAATTTAAATAATTAAAATATGATTTAAATTATTATTTCAATATAAGATGAAATTATATATTTGATTAATGAGATAGGGTAGATATTAAGGATTTAGAAGTATTGTACAAGGCAAAGAGAGTGTTTATAGATGACATTTTGTAGAGTCTTTGTATTGGTTAATGAGAAGAAATACCATTCACTATGCTAGTTTTCATAGGGTTGTGAAGTTGTATTTTTTCTACACCACATAATCTTATAATATGTTAAAGCTTCACAATCCCATGTGCACCTATTTTATCCCAACAATAATATTGTTGACAAAAGGAATAAAGGTAACACCAAGGTTATACAAGTTTGGTACAATCCCATCTAAATTTCTTAAAAATAATTATTGGATAACTTTTGGTAATGTTATCACCTCACCCATAAGAATCACCCAATATATCTAAAATATTCAATTATAATTTTAAAATTATATGTATATTATAATTGAGATATTTATTATTAGGGGTTATATTTAGTGTAGCAAGGGTTTGGGTTGAGATGTATACATAATTTTAAATCAATGAATTTGTAGGATGACATATTTGATATGTAGCTCATCTAGATTTTTTATGTTTAAGACTTTAATAAATGAGATGAAAATCAAAACTAATTTTGACTTAGATGTAGGTGTAAGAAATGCCCTTGATTGATAGGGTATAAATAATATGGGGATATAAAAAGTAATAGAAAATAGGAACATAAGAAATATCTTAATTATACTAATATATGTAAAGGCGGTATTTAAAACATAAGTTTGAGAGGTAGAAATGAAATAAATGGGTTATTTTAAATTTAACATACTATATGTAGAAGGGGTATAAAAACATGGGGTAGAAATAAATTTTAGGAAGTATTTTAAAGTTATATTATTCTATACAAATAATATATCAAATACATAAATTAAAGGGTATCTAAATTTCACATTGAGTGCATGTACATGAACAACTCCCCAAATCTTTTCAATTACTCCCCCCAAATTGAAAATGTAGAAGGATGTGTGGAAATATACAAGACAACACAAAGGACGTCCCCCTTGATTCAATTTCAGACACCCTCCCTCCTAAATTGTGACACTTTATGTTTTTAGGCATAGAATTTAACCAATTTGCAATGAAAAGTGGCACTTTATAAAAACTTGATGAGTTAATTAGACGCTACCTAAAATGTGTCTTGGCTTCCAACAAAGCTTTTTATTGTTTTTTAGTGATTTTTTATTTATGGTTGTTCTTTGAGAGTGAACCAGATTGTCAACTAGTTACATATTAAATCTCCCTAATTTTCACTAGCAAATTAGCAAATTGGTTCCAAATGATTCAACATTTCCATTTGACATGAAGGTCATCTAGCTATGTTCACAAAATAGGTTTCAAATAGGAGATTTATTTTGATTCTAAGTATGGAAAGTAGAGATCTATTATTCAAATTTGAGTAGGGTTAAAGTATCATACTAATTTTCTTATTCATTTGTATTTTTTTAATTTCATTTAACATTTCAAATACTATACTTGTTCCAAGCAGAAACCAGGTTCCTTGTGATATGAGAAAATAGTTGCATATGCATTTGTTAAACGGGTTCATCAACCTCATCCTCCTATAGTCCATAAATTCAAATTTTCAATGTAAGTTTTGAAAATTTGAAATATTCCTCACCAATTATTGTTCATGATAGGAGGTGGACTATCTTAAATATGATAACTACAACAAAGATGACAATAAACCAAAAGTGTTTGTAGTAAATAGGCTAGGATGGAGTGAGAGGGAGTAGGTGGGAAGAGGAGGGGAGGAGGATTTTTGTAACCCTCTAAAGATGGCGACGAAGGAGATGACAATTTAGATGAAGATCTATTTGTGTTTGTCGTTTCTCTAGTTACTAAAGGCCGTGGGTTTTCAAGCTTCTTGGGTGCCTTTGGTCATGGGGTTCTAGTCTTTATCCCTAGTTGTTTCTAAGGATGCTGTCGTTGCATCTGCTATTTTGGAGGTTGGCTGGCTTGTTGTTTGTCTAATGCCTTTGTCGTCAGAATCCTCTTAGGGTTGTTTCGTGGTTTTTCTGTTTGGCATCTTCTTTGTGGGAGGATGCATTGAGAGGTTTGTTGTGGGTGGTTGTTTCCCACTTCAGGTTGGCCTTCCTTCTCAACTTCTGGCATACCCTCCTATCTAGCTCGGGTCTAGTTTAGGAAGTTTGTTTCTACGGCCTCCGTGCTTGGCTTTTTCCCTTGGTCATTTTTTGAAGATATTAAGGTGTACATGGTGTTTTCCTTTCTTTTTTTTTGCTGATGTTCTTCTACTTTAGGAAGGACTTCGATCTTGTTCCTCTGTTAGTGTTTAGGGGATCTTCTCATGCCCTTGGGATGGTCCAATTTATTTGGCTCTTTTAAGAGAGTTATTGTGTACCCCTTTTGGTTGGTGAGGTCTTCCTTTTTGAAGGTGTTAGGTTTGTTTCTATGGTAGTTGGTTTTCTATTGGTGGTTTCTTCAATTGGATGCCTATTCTTTGATGTTTTCAAAGGAAGTTGTAGCTGTCATGTTTCATGTTTTCAAACATGTGTTTCTTAAGGGAACTCCTATCAATCCCCTTTGGTGTGTGAAGCATATGTTGATGATGGGGCTGGTTGTTGGCTTGTTGCAGACCTCTTGGCTTCTGCTTTCCTAGATGATGGCTCTCAGAGGTTCAATGTCCTACAGAGGATGCATTTTCTTTGGCTCTTATGGAGATTGCTTTCCATGGAGCGGTGTGGTTGGTGCTGCCCTATTTATGCTGATGGGTTTTTGCTGAAGGCTATTGAATGGTTTTGGTCTATGACCGATGTACTTTTGGGTCTCATATTTCACAAGTCTTTCTTTATTTTGTCTCAAGGGAGTTGGTTCATAAGATTTATGGAGCTACATGTTGTTGGTTTCCCGCTACAGAGTTGTTTAGTGGATGCTATCTCAAAAATTTTATTTGTCTATATAGCCCAAATGGTTTTAGGGGTGGAAGGTATTCAAGCTACCCTCACATCTATTCTTCGTACTCTCATTGTGAGAGGGTTTAATGGTAGCATGTTTTCTCAAGGGGATGTTGAGCTCCTCTTGTTCCTAGACATGTTTGAAGGAAGAGTTGTGGATATATTTGTTGGATGTGGCTTGATTCTTGGCGCAAGATTTGTGCTGATCAGGCCTATCCCTACCCTATGAACAGAGTTGTTAATTTGGTATTCTTGCTAAAAAAATTTGTTGTTGTTCTCTTATTTGCCTCTAAGTAGTTGGTATTTGCTTGTTGTTGGCCTCCTGTTGCAGAGGTGTTTTGGTGGGGTTGCCCAGAAAGCCTTGGCTATTTAGAAAGCTCCATTAGTTTTAAAGACCTTATGATCTTGGGGGTAAGGGTTGCCCCATTTTGTTACTTTTTAGCTAGGTTGTCATGGAGCTTAAGAGAGTTATTCTTGTCCCTTCTATTAGTTTATTTTCTCCTTTGTTGTTCATTGTGTTTGGTTCTCCTATTGAAGTGGACATTTGTTTTGTTGGAATGCTAGGAGGATCTCTTTCCTCTTGTTGGCTCTCTCTTTTGCAGCTCCTATTGAGGTGGAGTTTGTTCCTATGGAGGTGGAGTTTGGGTTTGCTCGTAAAGTGGGTTTTTTGTGGAAAGGGATTGATTTTTTCCCTTTGGTTTATTTTGTGTTTGGTGCTAGAAATTCTGGAGTTGTTGCTTGGGGGTTGAAGTCCTTTGTTTAGTGTTTTAAGTTGAAGCTTTTCATTGGTTTTCCCTTGTATTTGTATGGTGGGCTTTAAACCAATATAAATATGCAGATTTTTAACACCCAAAACTACCTCAAAATGGTTTAGAATCATTTCCAAACCCTAGCTGACCCTCAAAATGGTGCTAGGCTCCCAAAATGATCAGTGATAGGTATATTTTATATGCTTCACAGTAGCCGTAGAAGTTTCTAGATCTAAGTCTTCAGCATTGATATTCTCCTCTAATTTGGCCTCCAAACCTAATAAATACTTGCAACCCAAAAAAAAATGTGCTAGGATTTCACAAACTAGAGTTTTTCCATGGAAACACACTCTTCCAAATAGGGAGAGCCTGTATGTCTCACCGAAATTAGGGATACTTCAAGGTTTCAATCCTCAAGCCAAGTTGCAATAGCAATAAATAGAAAACTTTATCACATAATTCTTGAATGTCTTGCCTTCATCTCCTTTTAAAGGCTCAACTGAATGTTCTAAAATAATCCAAATGTAACGACCTCCAACTTCTAGAAGAGTACTTTATTAAATAAAGTGATGTTATAACATTTAATAAAGTGACTTATAAGATTTTATTATTTTTTATTTGTCACTTTAAGTACATGAAAAGGGGACAACTTAATTCCTTTGGCTAAGAAACTCTTAAGTTGCCTAAAAAGACATGCCCATAACTTAAAATAACTTAAGTTCACTTAAGTTGCTAAAAATACGTGCACACAACTTAAGGATAGAATTTAGAACAAGCCAAAGACTCCATATACGTCCTCTTCCTCTTGGGTAATCCAAGGAAAGGGAAACCAATCTGCTACTAATCATCTTGATTTGAATTGGGGACATTATAGGGTTGGGCCTTTATCCACCAATCATATGGCTATAATCCTATGGAGCAAAAGTGAATCAAGAACTATAATCACAACCCAATAGGAGAAGAGATCTTCACCTAAAGAAGTAATTAAGCTAGAAACTCATTGAAGGTAATACAATACCCATTAAGAACAAATTCATTATTATGATATAAAATTGACATAAACAAGAATAACATTATAATGTCAGAAAATGTACTCATTTACATTCTCACACTATGTTTGGGTCCTTTAAATTAATTGGACTTAATTAAGCTTCTTATTGGCCCAATTGTGCATTTAAGAGCCTAATTAATCACATTTTTTGATAGGGAAACTTGTATTAAACAATTGCAAGCATTAAATAAATAACTTTGAAATTGGTTCATCCTAGGTTTGAGGCCTAAGACCTAGTCGCCCAAGGGTGAATGGGACCCCCTTACGTTTTGGACCCCAATTTTTAATATGTTTTTGGCGGCATAATTTTTATGATGCAAATTCAATTTGCAATTATCGGCCTTTGATGTTTAATTTTTGAGAAATTAGAAAATCATCTATAAATACATAGTTATTTTATCAATTCAACATTAGGAAAAAGAGGGAAACTTCCATATGAGCAAATATTATTGTCAAGAGAATTAAATAGCATATTTCTAAGTCATCTACAACAACAATCAAGATCAAGATGAAGATCATCATGTCAAAGTTATTTGTATCCATGCATTTTTTTGGAGCTAACATTGTGGTGTAGGTTTCAAGCATTCAAGTCAAGATTCAAGCTATCAAATCAAGCATCCAATCAAGCCATTCATCCAAGATCAAGACCTTGGAGAGATGTGTTAGATTATAGTCCTTAAAGGATCTCCATTCAAGGGTTTGGTGAGTTGCAAAAAGTAAGTGTTCATTCATCATTCCTTCCATTCATGTTTCATTTCATTTCAAGGTTTAATTACCAAAATGGGGTTTTGCCAAGGCAAACCCTAGTTCAACAAAAGAAAATATTTTTTCCATCTCTTTGTATGTGCAGATCTTAGATTTAAGAAGGATTGAGGATTGATGAAAAGTGCAATTTCGCAAAGTTTCCAAAGTTGTCAACATTGTTGTCAAGCCACAAAAACTCTTACAAAATTTAATTTTGACTTTTCGGCTATGAAATCCAGTAGAATTAGGAGTGCAAACTTAGGAGAAGATGACTGTAAAAGCATATTTTGAACCCTTGTAGCTAGAATCATTCGCCCTTAGGAAAATGAGTCCTAGGAGGACACTCAACACAGACTTTTTGTGACAAGTACATAAAATCACACCCTTCTTAGATTTGCTAAAAATTTCTAGATTATGTCAGATAAATGTTTAAATTTGATGTTTCAAGTGTTACATTGCATAATCGGGGTTTTTTACTATTTTTAGTTTTTCTCCCAAAAGTGCACTTCAGACTAATTTACCTCGTCCTTAGTTATAAGGAAAACTTGGCAAGATCTCCAAGGTTGAATCACCTAAGGGTTGACAGTCAATCTTGTCATAAGGGATATTTTTTTCCCAATAAACTAAGGAAGATAGGTGCATCATACCCCCTTATTCACATCTCATTTTGATGAACCTATTTTTTTATGTTTCATTTTGGTGAACCCGACATTCTTGCACTATAATTTTTTTTAATTTAGAGTTCAATAAAGCCCCGGATCTAGGATTTGCATTAGATTGCATTGAATTGCATTTGTAATTAGGGACAAAAATATTATGGTTAATGCAATAAAGCATATAAATTAAACCATAATAAACAATGAAGCACAAATGAGAATAAAGACATAAGCATAAAAAAATATTACCAAATCTTCATGCTACCATTGATTGACCTCCATTGCTCTTCTCCATTTTGTTTGAATATGATAATTGTCCTTATATTTGAGTGTGCAATAATAAGTCCATGACAAGTGACTAGCAAAATATTGAAGATTGTTGTCTTACACTAGCATCATGTACTTGCATAATATGTGTGGATGATAGACAATAGATAGAAATGGATGAAAGACTCAAGAATAATTTTGACAGCATAAGGACACTTGAAGAATCAACACCCCAAATGGCTTATGAGGGAGTTTATTTATAAGAAATCTCTAACTTGGATTGACGGTTGAGATTGGATGTCAATAAAATGTCTTAATCAATGGCCAAGATTGAATGTTGTATGAGATAGGATTAGGTCAAAATTAGGGTAAATGATAAAGATGAAGGGTTGAGATTGAATTATGAGATAATTCAATCAAGGGCTATGATTAAATGAGATGTCAAGAGATAATATTTGATGTGGAAGATAAGATTGACATAGATAAAGAGGTGATAAGAGAAATTAAATAATAAAAATTATTTAATTTAGGTGGTCAATGAATAATTAAATAATTAAAATAATTATTTAATTATAGAGGAATGTGACAAAAGGAATCATTTTGAATTAAATAATGACTTAATTCAAAATTCAAGAGAGTAGACCAAATTAAATTTAATTTTAGGAGAGAAAAGGCTAATAAATAATTGAATAATCAAAATAATTATTTAATTATAGTGGAAAGTGGACAAAAAATAAAATAAATAAGAATTTATTTAATTTTAGAAAGAAAAGGAATTAATTAGTGATGTAATTAAATAATCAAGGAGGAATAAAGATAAAAATGAATTAATTAAATAATTAAAGAAGACATATGACATTAGAAAATAATTAAAAAATTAAAATTATTTATTTATGAAGAATGAAAGAATGAAAGGGGAAATGATGAAGAAAATAAGAGTCACAAGCCTTAGGACAATTTTTAGTGTCTACAACATTAGTTTGCATTTCATCTAAGGTTTTCAAAATTGCATTAGTTTGCATTTAATTTAGGGTTTTAAATTTGCATTTTGCATTGTTTCAAATCTAAAAAATTCAAAAAAAATGTACGCATATTACATTTATTTTGCATAGTACTTGCATATTAGCGTAATTTCAGTAATTTACATTAGAAAATTTAGTCAAAATTGCATTCAAAAAGTGTCATCTCTGTTAACTTTTATCACTAATTGCACTTTCATTAAGACACCAAAATCTGAAAAAAATTGCTACAGAAACCACAGTTTGCAACTTGGAACAGAAAACACATACAACTCAGAAATTTCATTTTTCATTTTTAAAAAACCTATACAAGGACCCATTCGCCCTTGGGATAATAAGTTCTTGAGGGCCTATCAAAACCATATTTTTTGAGAATTTTTTGTGGTCCTCTGCACTTCCTAGATCCGTTGGTAAACCACTATTTCAGTCTATCAATTTTTAGGAATTTGTGTTTTATGCATTAGGTCTTATCATCCATTAGTTTAGGCATTACAAATTGGAAAAAAAATGTTGGATTTTAGATCTATAGAACAATTATTACATCATGTTTTCATTAAAAAAGTCTCTTGTTATCATACTTCATGTTCTATTTTCAGATTGTGTTAAATACTCTAAGAAATTGTTATTACAAGCATACATAAATATGAAACCAACTTAGTAAAAGATGATACAATCATGGACAATCATGAACACCAAGTTTGTTCTTCTCCCAATATCTCTCCTATTTGTGAAGAAGATATTTTGGTGCTATAGGAACCCATCATTGAAAGCCATTCGAATCCTATTTGTTTCTCTTCTCCTACTTGGGAATACAATATTGAATAAAAGGATGTCATCATTGATAAGCAAAAAAATCATAGTTGTTCTTCTCTGCATACCTCCCCTACTTGTGATGAAGATATCTTAGAACACCCAACCATTGAATTTCATGAAATTCTTGTTCATTTATTTCCTAAAAAATATCCTATTAGGGAAGATATCATAATGCAAGAGGAAGACAACATTGATACATATATTTCATACAATAATAATGTGGCTTCCTTAGATGAAGATGATAAGGTGACATTAGACTTCCCTTCGGTAGAAGATCATCAAAATAAGGATAAGTCTATTGAGGTTCTAGGCATTAGATCTCCCTTGTTATTAGACCTCCTAAGAGTCCTCTAATCATTGGACCTCCTAAGAGCCATTTAATTAGTGGACCTCCCAAGTCATCTCCTAAGCCACTTCTTGTCATAGGACCACCACAACATCAACCAAAACCTCTAATCTGAGCTACTTAAACTTCACAACACTCATACTAATATATCCTTGTGGGATTTGATTCAAGCTTCACCTAATTACCATAGCATGCTTCAAAATGCTTTGTAATAAGTATTTATCCCTCCTAGTGCACAACTAAACAATGTAGCATCCCTAATTCAAGGCATGAATTTGGTTAACATTGAAAAAAAAATTCATCAAAATGAGTTACCTCTAAAGGAAATACAAAAAACAAAATGAATCCTTCATGGTAATGGTTGTCATTAAAAAATGTGGAATAAAAAGAACTCTCATTGACAATTGGTCGGCCCTTAATGTGTGTAGTGTGAACCTCTTGGATATGATTGGAGTGGATAAGACTAAGATTGATCCATATTCTTATCTATTTTTGGTTTTGATAATGTGGTAAAGCAACCTCTTAGTTTGATAACATTACTTGTGAAACTTGGAAAAGTTACATTGCAAACTCCTATTCATGTCATGCTTGGTAATTTTTCATATAATCTTCTCTTAGGTATACCTTGGATTCATGCAATGAATGTGATACCTTTAACTCTTCATGGTTTAATGAAATATGTCTATAACAACAAGGTTTATACAATCAAGGCTGACCCTCACCTAGAAAGTTGTTTGCACAATGAGAAAGACAAGGAAATTCCTTTGAAAACATTAATACTAACTTCAAAAGTAGAACCCACGCAAGAGGAAGAAAAAGAGAAGAATATTGAAGAAGTCACAAAGCTATTGGATGATGATTGGGGTTCATTGGATTTCACACCTACATTCATGGGAGAATATGTAATATTACACATAAACAAAGAAAAGAGAAAGAAGATGACATAATATCAACACAAGTTGAGTCATCAAAAGCATGTGAGTCCACAACTTTTACCAAAGAAGAGGAAAACACAAATTATATATCCACATATGATGATTGTGATCATGAGAAACCACCAAATCCAAAAGAAATGGGAAAAATTTATGGAATAGGTTATGAACTTTTGAAACAAATTGGCTATAATGGAAAAGGATGTGGTGCTCGAGAACAAGGTATTTGTGTCCCTATAGAGCCTAACACACAAGAAACCACTAGTAGTCTTGGTTATTGTCCTTTGAAAGCATCAAATAAACCTTCACTTAATACCAAAGTCATCACGTAAAACACTCCTTAGATATCTTCAAACACATGTCCTAGTAATGATTGGGGTTCATTAGATTTTACCCCCTCCTTTAAGGGAGAGTACAAAATCTCACAATCTAAAGAGTCTTGTGTATATATGATACCTTTTATTAAGCAAGAGTTACCTGTTGTGACCTTTTCACATATCACCCCATTCAAAATAGGGACCCCCTAGTTTCTGCTCCATTCAGATCTTTTGGCTTTGGTTTTGGGTTGTTTTGCGGCTGTCTCTCTTTGTTTCGTCTATCTTTTCGGGGATGTGCTAGTCTTTGGGCCTTGGTTGAAATTTTGGCTAAGTCTGAAGTGCATTTTTATCAGATTAGGGTTTTCATTTTCTAGGCTTTTTTGGGGTTAATTTAAGTGAGAAAATTGGAATCTGAGCTTGGCACTGCGTTCAGGAAGCTTTAGGCAGGTTCCCATTAAATTTTCATTGAATTCTGACAACTTACTATTTTTAGTAAGTAGTCAATTTGGGACCTTTTTCTCAGGACTTTTAAAATTCTAACTACTACACCACATTTAGGACCCTTCAAAGTGCTTACCCGCAAAATTTGAGCAAATTCTGACAACTTTCCATTTTTAGAAGTTTTGGCTTCGAGAGCCATTTTTAGGGTTTGCATGTATGATTTTTCAGTGCATGTCAAGATAGTCTTTCTAGGTTTTTTGAGAGCTTTGCGATGGTATAACATGTAATTCAAGGTGATGAATTTCTATATTCAGCAAGTACCCTACATGCAAGCCATTTTTCTAGGTTTTTCTGGGTTTCTTGACATCTCTTGGGCAATGTGACATGCAACCAAGTCTGACAATCAGTTGATCACCTTTTCAGGCACTTACTATTTTTAGCAAGTTCACTCTAGTAGTCTCAAATCTTCAATTTCAAGAGCAGAACAGTTCATAATTTAGAAACAGAGTTGAACGAAGGTTAGTAGAGGCACATGCAAATGAAATTAGGGTTTCTAACTTTGGTGCCTAAAATGAGGGGTAAAACTCAGGAAAAATGAAAAACGGATGTATCCCATTGTGATCAGCATCCTTCAAGGAATCTATTGGTAAAATTTGAACGTAATATGCATACTTACTATTTATAGTAAGTCACTTCCAGAACAGGGCTAAAAATAGCAGGTGGGCACGAAAGAAAAGTGTGAACATGTCACTTAGGTCATGAGGATCACGTTGGGAAAATTTCAAGTCAAGAGGAGATGCAAAAGTTTGAGAATCAAGGATTTACTAAAAGTAGAAAGCGATGGCAAGCCAGTCAAAATTGGCTAAGTATTCAAGAGTCACCCTTAGAGGTTTCCTTAACATTCCAGATGCAAAAAATCCCTAAGGCATGTAAGATAAAAATCACCAGGGGTAAAATGCGCCCAAGGAAGGAGTTGGATGAAAAAAAAAGATTAAGTCATGAAAATGGAAGCACGACCTCTCAAATGCACCCAAAGGAGGCATACATTTTTTTCCAAGGCATTGAAAAATGGAAGGAGTCCCCCTCAAATGTGCCCAAGGTAGACAGGAGGTATGAAAAACTTTCTAAGTAATGAAAATGGGCATGACCACCCCTCATATGCGCCCAACATGGCAAGGTCTTGAATGCGCCCTCAAGGTGGCTTGAAAATTTCTAAGGCAATGAAAAGTGCTTGAACCCCATCAAAATGCACCCAAGGCATGGCAAAGGTAAAAAGTTTCTAAGAAACAAAAGTTTCCTAAGACCTGCTTAAATGCACCCATCATGAGCAAGGAGGAATGAAAATTTCCTAAGGAAAAAATGGAAGTTGACCTTGTCAAATGCGCCCTCAACATGAAGAACACCCTATCAAATGCACCCAAGGTAGTATGTTGGAGAAAAGTTTCTAAGGCATCAAAATGAAACTACCACCCCCTAAATGCGCCCAAGTTGAGAGGAAATGCATGAAAGTTCTAAGGCATGGAAGATAAAATTGCTAGACCCCCCTCTAAATGTGCCCAGAGCATGAAGCAAGATGGAGAAAAAATTTCTAAGTCATAAAATGCAAGTAGAGGACCTCATATGCCCCCAAGTGAACAAGGAATGATAAAAATTCTAAGGTGGGGAAAACAAAAGCTCCCCCCTTGAAATGCGTCCACAACACAAAGTTGGACACCTTAAATGCACCCAAGGGGTATGAGGTGAAGAAATTGTCTAAGGCAAAAGCACAAGGTGGTATATGCGCCCATCTTGAATAAGGAGATGTTTGAATAATTTCAAAGGAAAAAAATGGAAGTAGACCCCTCCAAATGCGCCCAAGCTTGGAGAGGTTAAAATAAACATTAGTGGAAAAATATTTTCAAGAGTGAAAAATTAAATGAACCCCTTCATGTGGGCCCATAAATTAATAAAGTTGAGAAATATTTTCTAAGGGGAGATATTTTTTTTAAAGTCAGGGGTCTTGAATATTTTCTAAGGAGAAAATAAATGTTGAAAGTATTACGCCTTAGCTTGTGATTTTAAAATGGATATCTAGCTTATGATTGATAAAATTTTCTAAGAGGAGATAAAAATTTCTAAGGCTCAAGAGAGGAAAATTTTTTAAGGCAGAGGGATAAAATGAAATGTGCCTAAGTCATTGAGATAATTTTTTCTAAGGCACAAGATTTATTCCAAGGTGTTAATGGGGTGAAATTTTTGAATATTTGAAATAACAAGTGTTGCAAATTGCCAGAGGAGGGAAAAATTCAAACTTCTGCAGAGTAGTGGAGGAGAAATTAAATGAGTATGCTAAAATAAGCCTCCTTCTAGAAGTCGAAATATTCTCAGACTCAGTTATAAGAGCTATGAAAATTTGCATTCCTCTTCACCAGCTGCAAGTGTGAATTTGAGACTCTGAGGGTGAAGAAAATCAAAGTTGCTGAAGAGAGCAAGGAAATTTCTGATTGTTAAGGAGATATTGATATTGTTGAAGAGTATTGAGGTTTGAAGTTATAATTTTAATGCTGGAGCTCTTCATTTTCAAAGTCCACCCCACTCTTTGGCAATCTTGAGGTGATATATTTTCTAAGTGAAGTTTCTAATGAATGTCTTTTATTTTTACAAGATGGCTGAAGTAAACAGAGGAGCAACTGCAAGAGCAAACAAGGCTACAAATGCTAAATCCAATGAAGCCAGTGTGTCTAGGTAGGTAGTAATCAAGAAGTTGAGCAATCCATTTCTTTTGAAGTTAAAGTTTACTTCGAAGTTGGGAGAGCTGAGTGACACAAATCTTGGCTCATTCAATCTGGCAGCACTCAAAAGTCAAATACATGGGATAGGTGACTATCCTCCTTCAATCATAGTGCATAATATTGTGAAGAGTGGACTTTATGCAGCTGTTGATTTTCAACCAGCCATTCAATGTCTAGAGTTGATCATGGAGTCCGCCAATTGCTACAAACCAGAGCGGAGAACAATTGTTTCACCTGATGGCAATTTGTTTGCCAATCTCACGCTTGAAGCCATTGGAGAGGCATTTGGAATTCTTGCTTATGAGGAGATGATTTAAAAAACAAAAGAAAGGGTTGAAAGAATGTATGCTTCTTCTTTTAAGAGGTGTGCAGGATTGATAAATTTTGTTTGGATGTAGAAACCTAGGCCTACTCACACCAAGTTGCCCAAGCAGATAATTTCGGATGATGTAAAGCAAGAATATTGTGACCTGATTATGGTGCTCAATAGGGTGAATGGAATTCCCCAATCATTTATCTTCGAGCCATGGATGTTCTATTTTATCAACATCATGTTAGAAGGAAAAGACTGTGTAGACTAGGCAAGGATGATAAGTGATAATATACATGAACAATTTAGAAATTTGAGAAGAAAAAAGACCTTTTATATGAGTTCATATGTTATTTATATGTTGGCTCGAATGAAAAAATACAAGGGAAAATCTTATAAGGAGCTGATTGGGTGTGGTCCTGAGCAGTTTAAGATACATGAGGCTTTCCCGCAGTTGCACCTAAACAACACCTCTAAGTACAAAAGAGTTAATGATGCCTTCATGATGCACATAACCAGGACTCTTCAGCGAAGAACTCATCAAAGAATATCAAAGGAAGCTCAAGAGCTGATTGGGAGGTATGGATGTTGGTTTATCCAATTTTTGAAATTCACATACATAAGGCTGCAGGGGTTCGCATCATATCCTTTCAGATTTCCAAGATACCCCACGAACAAAATATTGATGCTAGAGATATCTAGGCAGCTCATTGCCTATGATAGAATTCAAAAGAAGAAGAAGAAAGGAGGACTAGACTTCCCTATCGTCATGGGAAATTCAGATGAAGTTTGTCGCACCTTGCAAGCGGCCAAGGAAGCTAAGGATGAGTAGCGATTCTTCCACCTCTCATACCACACATGCAGGAAAGATTATGATCCTTACAGGAACATCGGAGTGGTTTTGGTTGAGGAGTTTAGACACAAGGCACATATTGAGGATTTCTAGGCTAATGTGGTTGATGATGCTGAGATTAGGAGAATGATGTTTTCCAGGATACCTTTGAACATGATTAGAGAATGCGAGATTATTCCAGTTCTAGACCAGGTGGATGAAGACGTGAATCTTATACAGCCTAATTATGAGACAGTGAGAAATACAATAGTCCCTCTTCTTGATTGGTCAAAGCTGAAGATTACATATTTGGATACATTATGCATACCAGTGTTGAAATTTACAAGAAATTGGGTGGAGAGGCATGTGAACAAACTTAAGAGTAGGTCAATTTCTCTCTTACAACTTGATGGGTGACCAGAGGCTGCCAATAGTTAGAAAAAGGAAGCAGGTCACCCAAGCCTCAGAGCCACGGAGAGAAGAACAGGTTTAGCAAGTGCCTTAGAGAGTTGAGGAAGCATCATCCACACCATCATGGGCTCGCTCTCCAAGTGTACAGGAGGTCTCATTGTTTGCAGACCAAAGAAATAGATTGAATGAAGAACAAGAGTTATGGAAGAAAATCAACCACCCTGTAGGGAGTCAGTTGGTCAAAGTGTCAATGTGCCTAGAAGAGAAAACCACCAGCAAGAAGAAGAGGAAACAGCCACAAATACCTGCTTCCAACTGGAAATTGAGGCAACTTTAGAGGATGAGACTACTACAGAGCAGGAGGTTCAAGTTTCAAGAGAAGATACCTAGCAGACGGAGATTGATGAGCCTCATTAGAATGTTAATAGAGAAGAAGTGTGTGAAGAAGAAGTGAGAGAGGAGCAACCACTTATTGTTTGTGACCTATAGCAGGTAGTGCCAGATTGGCTAAGGGAAAGAATGAGAAGGGATCCTATTGAGAAGACTGACCCGTCAATTGAGATGGAGGAATTCCTTAGTAGAATTAGTGCACCGCCAGAAAAGAAGGCCAAAAAATTCTCAAAGATTTCTACAGATGAGGATGGTTCTTGCACACTACATAAGATCGAAATGATGTTGTTTCGGAAGATTATGTGGTCACCACTATGGAGTTAGGATACCCTACAGGGGCTCAGATAATTGAGTGTGACAACTCCTATCAGGCACTCAAGGACAGGTTGCTCTGAACTGAAGGAAAGTACAAACGATTGAAGAGGGAGCATAGGACATTGGTTGGTTATGTGTAGCACTTAGCCTGTCTATGTGGGTAGGAGAATCAAACAATTGAGCTTCCAACAAAACTCCCTAGAGAATCGATTAGCGGCCTGGAGGATTTGAGGAAGATGACGCAAGAGGCAGATAGGTGGGTTGGCAATGTTTGCAATGAGACAGAGAAGTTCATGGAGGATCTCGTTCATTCCTATCAGCAAACCTCTAGCATTCTGGTGCGCATGGACACCTTTGAACAGGCCTGGAGCAAGACCCATATCTATCAAACTAAAATTGTTCTTCGTCTGGAGGCTTTGATGCACATGCCCTTACAAACTATAGTGGAGGGAGGCGTGATAGAGGAGGGTGATAGGTATGACTTCACCAGTTGGTATTCTTCAGTGGTCAAGGGTCAAGGTTTCTTCGATGCAGCACAGGTAGATTCGACTAGAGTTATAAAGGCTATGGGAAATACTCTGGAAGGAGTCTTGAACACACTTGAGTCTACATTTGCTAGAAGACTGACTCCAGAGGAGATGACTGCAGATGGCCTAAAGAAAAAATTGGAGCTCTTCTTCTCGGACATGAGATCATTTGTCCAGGTGGACTTCGAGAAGATTTCAACCTTCTCCAACATTGTTCAGAGTAATTAGGATGCCTTAGTTGCTTGGAGAAAATCTTGTACTTGGCATGGGCAGACAGTCACGGTGCTTGAATTTCAACTCAACCATATTCCACCTATTTCAGTTCAGGAGGTTGGGGTAGTGTTAGCCAGATTCGTTGAAGTCACAGTCAAAGAGAAAGAGAATGGAAATGCCTTGTTGGATGATGACCTTCTAGAGGATGATGGTGGGCATTAATTACTCATTATGACTTTGGGAGAAAGTGGGAATATTTTTCTCATTTATTACCCCACTCTTCTTTGTGGCAGTTTTTAGGGAAGAATCTTGATTAGGGCTTATGTGGCTCATTCTAAGCCCTTCATTAGATTTGGCCTTCTATAAAAGGGGCATCCCCCCTCATTTGTACATCATTAGAAGATAGGAACACAAGAGATAGAGCATAGAGAGATAGCATAGTATAGATTGATTGATAACATAGCATAGATTGAAGAGGAAGGAAAGTTTTCAAATTGAATGTTTGGTAAGAAGTTGTTGTGAACACTCCTATAATAAAAAGAGATATCATTGCTTGTGGTTTCATCTTTTGTTATGGGTAGCTAGAAAGATTTCTTCGTCCTTCCAATTCGCTTAGAATCTTGAAGTAGAGTTTATAGTAGAATAAATTTCATTTCATGCAAATAGATAGTTGTGGAATGTGCTGGTTGAATTAAGCAAGCTTGGTTAATCCATACCGCTAGTGGGCTCATTGATGGTGAGTTCGTCTTGCATGGTCACTGGAACAATTCAAACTTAACTTTGATTATGATTTATATGTCGTATGTGTCGTTGTGATGGTAACTTCATGTTAAGTTGTGATCTGAATACCTCTAGTTACTCCTTTGAAGATTGCACCAATTTTGTGGAAGTTGTCCAAGGTGAGGCAAAGCAGAGCTTGGTTGAAGTTTGCAAGAGTTGATCTCCACATCCCACACCTAGGATAGATCATAGCATTTTTAATCCCTGTAGCCATTCAAATTCTACACTTTCTAGATAGTTTAGGAAACTTGAACTTCAATGATAAATCTTCTGAATCTTCGAAAACCCATTTCTCTGGAGTGAACAATTGCATAAGTCCCCTTGAAATACTAGCAAATCACATCAAGCCAACTGAGTCTATGTCCACTACATAAAGGAACCTTGGAGTTGAATGCATGATCTTTCTCGCAATCTTAGCATGCAAAAAATTTTGATCAAGAGAGGATAGAGTGACTGTTGGGAACTTTATTCTGTGTTGGTGCGGTCATAAGACACCCATCAACAATACCTTTGTTACAAAATGAAGAAACACCTACTATTGATCAAGAGAGTACCTTGTTGAGGATTCTCCAAGTCCGCTTGATATCTCTCCCTCCAAGAACATGAAAGAAATTATATAACAAGAGTTCATTTTATGCATATCATTGAGTGCATAGTCATTCTACTAATGAATGTAAGGCTTTGAGTGATAAAATTCAACATCTTAAGGATTGTGGTGCTCCTCCTTGTGTTGATGCACCTATTTCCTCTTATTCATACTAATTTTCATCGTATCATGTTTCTCATCACTATGTGGCATTAGTAGCTTTATGTGTCCTGCTCATTTCCATTCATGTTGGTACAATATTAGGTGCAACCATATTTCTCTTCGTAGAAACATGATAGTTCTTGGTGGCTATCTTTGTCTCTATGATTAGGGGCAAGGATAATGTAACATCTTGACTCATATTACTCGAATAAACTCAAGAATTTACTAGAAAGTAAATAAACTTAGTAAACATGAGAGAATATTTTTTTAAATAACATTTGCATAAGCACAAGAAATAAAGTACAACTTTCTAGATAATTTCAAACTTGAAATCATACATAATTGCAGCTTGAATCAAAGAAAAGTCTTTACACCTTTCATTTATATTACATAAAATGCACTTGCCAAAAAGAATAGTTTTACCTCATAAGTTCAACTATCATATGCCATAACATGGAGTTCACTGCATCTGGAATGTTGATATCTATCTTCATGAGCCTCAGTGAATCTTCTGCTACAGAGGGAGAGCATCATCCAAGTGTTTTTCCTCCAACCATGCACTCAAGAGGTACCCCACACACTTCCTAACTAGAAGTGGCCTTGCCCTTCACGAAGGGTATAGATATAAGGAACTATCAAGTTTCTCCATCTGAGTCTTGGCGATGTGTCCTACAAAATTCAATCGACCATACAACTCTAGACCCCTTCTAGCTAAGTATGATCATTCTGACTGGTCATGCCATCTAGATACACACCACTAACTTTTCTTAGAAACTATCTCATCATCTAGGTTTAATTACTTCATTTGGTACTCTAGACACAAACTTGTCTGTACTGAAAATACATTCTAGCCAATCTAACTTAGAACTAATCCTTAATCCAGGACATACATGTAATATAAAAATTTAGGTATTTCTAATCTTTTTAAGAGTCCCTCATTGCATTCTTGCAATTTCTATGGTTTATGACTTTCTATCATTTTACTCTCTAGATTCAAATACCAAACATCTTTGAGGGATTAAAACAAGTTTTGATATTATCATAGAATCTCTTAAAGTATTACAAAGACTCTTCTTGTCTTGTTCTATGGTTTTCTCGACCATTCACTGTCAATCAATATATATGTATGTACAATGTCATATTCAACATAAGAGTTAAAGATTTCCTATATCCTCCTTGTTTCAATACTAGGGTTTAGCTTCTCTAACCCAATACATGGAAATATCAAACATCTTTATTTTCCAAAGATAATAGTATAAGTGTAGAAAAACATAAGAACAAATACTTTTCATCTTTCCTAGACAACTTGGCATTGCTTGAGTTCACCTTTTACGTAACAAGATAAACATAGTATTCAAGTTATTCCCTCACCAATATAATATCTAAAAGAATACTATTGTTTCATATCAATAGTTTTGATCTGAGTCAATATTTCAACCCTAAAAAGGTTTGATTTATAAAAGATAATAATCTACTTTCGACCCTTTGGTCTACTTGGGACAACTGACTTCCAACATAAGTTAGGTTATGAAATTATATATGTGTGTGTGTGTGTGTGTGTGTGTGTTTGTGTGTGTGTGTGTGTGTGTGTGTGTGTCACATAAACCTTCATCAATCAAAAATAGTTTACCACTTTCATGTGAGATTGAGTTACGAATCTCACAATATGCTCAACCCTGGATTAATCACTCTAGTGATTCCCAACCTAGGGTTAACTTTGACTTTTGTGCACTTAGCAATAAAATAAGTTCTATAAATGCTACAAGATCTATATCTTTACATTGTCTAGATTTCTCTTTCTCTCGAGAATCATAACATAAGTAATAGATGCTATCAAAGGTTGTCTAGGGTTCCATATTCTTGGATCACCTATTTCCCTAAATATGTATTACAAAAATTGACAAGAGGAATTCTATTTCCTACAAAGAAATCTTTATCTGTGTTGCATCCTCCTTGCTTCAATATCATGATGATATTATCTCACCCAAAAAGTCCCTTGAGAGAACTAGCAAGATTTCATCTTATGGAACTATCATAGTCTTTAACATCGACTAAAGCATCTATTTCCATTTTTCCTTAGTTTCCCATTACTAACTTAAAATCCAAGTTCAATAATGTGACAATACAACATAAGTATAGTGCGCTTTGGTTTTCTCTAAACCTCTTGGGTTCTATACAAACCCTCATTACTCATGGAATATGAATATGCTATTAATAAAATAACCATTCTTTGACTAAGGTCAATCCAATAATCCAAATAGTTTTATTCACATATCAATACTTACATTCCTATTGATCTTCCATTTTTCACTATCTTTCATCATAAATAAAATATGAACTCATACATGAGTTTCCTTGATATCAAAAATATTCTAAAACATAGTGGTTAAAAACCCATAGTGATATCATATCTCCGACCTTGGATATTCCAAAATAGATTAATATCTCTCTATTGCTCTTGATGAGGGGATTTCTATCACAAGCTTGACAAACGTTTTCATACTATATATAATCTAATCAACTACATAATGAATTTAAATATAAATGCTAAACAAACTTTAGAGCTCAAGACGCATATCTATATACATGAGAACTCTCAACTTTTCATTTATAAAAAGACTTCAAACTCGACTTTGAGACTTCAAAACTCTCAGGAATTTCATTGCCAAAATGAAGCTTATGCTACAAGAGTTTATGATGAAACATACAAGGTAATAAGGTCTACTCATACCTGAGTGATCCTCCCAAATATACTCAAATGTTACACTTTGTTGGCTCTTCTAGTCTGTGACAACCCCAGTTGATATGGCTCTCAGCTCTAGATATTTCTGCCATTAACAAACTACCCTCCTTTGAAAATAATAATCTTGCACGCCTCACAAATGCAACACAAAGATACACAGTACGTGATAGACAATGCCCTGCCATCTTCATTATTACTCTAATGTCGGCTTGTGTGTTCTATGACCTCCCACAATGACCAAATTCTTCTCCCTTGAGAGGAACTATCTCCCTCTTTGTCCTCCCATAACGGTTTTCCTTAAAGTCCAATAAGATTCCACTTTAAGAGTTGTTAAGCAACTACCCACTCAGCTGCGAGTAACTGAACTCAAGGTTGTTAAAAGATTCCACTATTAAGTCACGATAACATAGGCAGAAACTTTTCCTAAACTCTAGCTACATTAGCATGCACTAGAAGTGGAGCGATGAGTCTTTAAAGATCACTTCTTTGTTTAATAAAAATCTCCTCCACTACACTAGATACCCAAATAAAATGGGCCACTCCTTTAACTATCTTAATGAAGAAAAGACTTTTAAAGACATTGACAACTTGTCCAATCGAGAAATAAACTTAGACCAAAACGGTCGAGTATCACTTACCCGACTCAACTAGGTTCACCATTTTGCACCAACACTAGACCTAAGATGGCGACAACCTATTATTTTCCTTGTATCCATACCCTTCTCTCTAATGATGCTCTCCCTCCCTTTCTTGGAGGGCAGAAACCTGTTCCCTGAATGCAACTTGCAAACACCAACTCGAGATTAGTGTATCATTAGTAATTTCATAATCCTTATGAAATCATCACACCTTGACAACTTTTAAACACATGTCAATTATAGTCAAATACACATAAATCATAAAAACATTGAATTTTCCATACATTTTTACTAAACGTCATATCATTGAATCATGTGTAATCATAGATACTAATTACCTAAAAAATAAAAAGTAAAACATAGTTAAAGTTAGGGGTGTAACAGATAACTAGTTTTCAAAGTTGTGCATTCTTTCCAAGGATCCTCTCTTTCTCTCTTTCTACTTAAAATACCAACATAGCAAGTATGTTGGCATTTAAAGTGGGGAGCATATTGTCCCCATTCATTTTTTGCATGTCCCTTGTTAGTGATGATATCACACATCTCCTAGGAAGTGTGATAATTACATTGGCATCATTTCATTGTAGCATTATTTATTTACACCCCTTGAGGTGAGTTCTATTTTGCACCCCCTGATGTGAGGCTTTTTTTGCACCCCCTGAGGTGAGTTTCTTGCTTCACTTTGTTCATGGAAGTTGAACTCAATGAATCATTAGCATAGCATAATGATCATGTTTTGGCGCCTTATCAAAGTTATCAGGGAGTATAACTTTTGGTATGGTTGATGAATGGAAGCCTATAGACTTGGCATGACTTTCCCATCACCAATTGTCTTGGGGGCTCACGTAGTGTATTATGAGTTTCACTAGTCCTTGTGAGCATATTTTTCATGGCCACCGAGCATTACACAACTTGCTTGCCTATGGATTTCATAAGTGATTTTACATCCTTATGAGTGTATTTGATGGATGTGGCATAATGAAACTTGCTAATCCATCTTTATTTTCTCTTTGCATTAATTTTGACATTGTATGTTTATGTATCTTGTCTTGTTGTTTCATATCATACATTCATGTGTGTCCCTTTGTGCTTATGTTGGTTTGCTATAGGATCTTGATCTTGGGGGCTTGGATACCTCCTTGATCTTTGTCATCCTATCCCATCAACATTTGTGCACTTGGACCCCTCTTGACACATATTTGTCTACTTTAATGTGAATCTCAGCACAAGTTCATACTCTCACTAAAGTGGGGGCTAAATGTAGTGTTGGAAAATGCACTCCTTTACATTTTCACACTATGTTTAGGTCTTTTAAATTAATTGGATTTAATTAAGCCTCTAATTGGCCAAATTATGCATTTAAAAGCCTAATATTCCGTTTTTTGAAAGGGAAATTTGTATTAAACAATTGCAAGCATTAATTTTAAATTACTTTGAAATTAGTGTGTCATAGGTTTGGGGCCTAGGGCCCATTCACCCAAGGGAAAATGGGTCCCCTTAAGTTTAGAACCCCAATTTTTAATATGTTTTTGGCAACATTTTCATGGTTCAAATTCAATTTGCAATTGTCAACCTTTGATGTTTATTTTTCATGAAATTAGAAAATCATCTATAAATACATGGTTATTTTATCAATTCAACATTAGGAAAAAGATGGCAACTTTCACACGAGCAAATATTATTGTCAAGAGCACTAAAGAGCAAATTCTTCAGTATCTACAATAGCAATCAAGATCAAGATCATCATGTCAAAGTTATTTGCATCCATGCATGCTTTTGGAGCTAACATTGTGATGTAAGTTTCAAGCATCCAAGTCAAGATTCAAGCTATCAAATCAAGCATCCAATCAAGTTATTCATGCAAGATCAAAACATTGGAGAGATATGTTAGATTTTCGTCCTTCAAAGATCTTCATTCAAGGGTTTGGTGAGTTGCAACAAGCAAGTATTCGTTCATCATTCCTTCCATTCATGTTTCATTTCATTTCAAGGTTTAATTACCAAAACAAGGTTTCACCAAGACAAACCTCCATTCACCAAAAACAAATAATTTTTCTCTCTTTGTATGTGTAGATCTTAGGTTGAAAAAGGATTGAAGATTGATCAAAAGTGCAATTTTGCAAAGTTGTCAAAGTTGTCAACATTGTCGTCAAGTCATAGAAACTCACTTACATAATTTAATTCTGACTTTCTGACTGTGAAATCCAAAGGAATCGGGAGTGCAAACCTAGGAGCAGAGAACTATAAAAGCAAGTTTTGAA
Organism: Sequoia sempervirens; assembly: GCA_007258455.2. Classification (NCBI taxonomy): domain Eukaryota; kingdom Viridiplantae; phylum Streptophyta; class Pinopsida; order Cupressales; family Cupressaceae; genus Sequoia; species Sequoia sempervirens. The sequence continues at coordinate 17,739 of VDFB02392215.1, read as the reverse complement.
CCCATGTAGCAAGACCCAGAAGGACACTCAACATAGGTTTTTTCTAACAGGTGCATAAAATTACATCCTTCTCAAATCTATTGAAACTTTCTGGATTCTGTCAAATAAAGGTTTAAATTTGATATTTCAAGTGTTACATTGCATAATTGGGTTTATTTACTATTTTTAGTTTTTCTCCTATTAATTCACTTTAGGCTGATTTACCCTGTCTTCAGTTATAAGGAAAAGAGCAAGATCTCCATCGAGATTGACTCACCTAAGGGTTGAAAGTCAATCTTGTCCTAAGAGATCTCTTTTCTCTAATAAACTAAGGAAGATAGATGCATCATACCCCCTTTATTTCACATCTCATTTTGATGAACCTAGTTTTCTATGTTTCAAACACGAAGCGTGAGAAGCAACCATAGAGTCAAATCAAGATATCTATACTATTTAAGACCCACACAGCAGTATGATTGAAAGTACCTTCAAATTAGTAGTCTTTATATTCTTACCGCTAAAAGGCATTTAAAAGTAGTGATGGATCATGGCATGGCATTTTGATTTTGCAGCAAAGAAATAATGGAGGTACCAACAAAGACAGTTTGACAACATCATTGAAACCACATGCTGTAATAAGAACTCATCAGTAAATCATTGTCAATAACTGCTTTTTTCAACATAAGTTGAACATGTAACTCAGAAGGCTTATCTCGATTCTTCATAATATGAAGGTAGTTCATTTTGGAAAAATATGCAGAGTTCCATGGCAAATAACATCATGATTTGGATACAATCTAATCATTTTTTATAAAAATGTTACTATTGATGACACTATTATGTGGTCTTGAAGTTAAAGACAAGAATTTTATTCATCTTCAATACAATTATTGATATTGTAGATCAATCTGCCAAGGGACAGAGACTGACATTGGAGATTATTGGGATGACCCAACAATTAAGTTGAAGCTCATCTGCAATTATCTCGTTACCAATTCCATTGGTCTGGCCCATGAGAACCTTCAAGGCTTGCCAGTATGAAGGCAAAACTCTCCAAAATACATTCCAAGCTCCCTGGAATGAATATGCGCCTTGCACATCTAGAAAATAGACTGAGATCTAAATGTCCAAAGAATGCCTATTACAAAACTAATTACAACCCATATAACTAAAACTTAGTCATATACTCCATGCCTATTAAAGCATGGGCATTAGGGCTTAATGCCATAAACTCCCAAGATAGACAGCAGCAGCAGCCAACAAGTATGGAAATACAATTTCAGCAGTTGCAGCATAGGGAAATGAAATTTCAGCAAATTCACCTCCTACAGCAGCAGTAGAAGAATACAGAACAGAGCAAGAATATGAATGCGGTTTCACAGCCAATGCAGATTGTCATGGCTTATATAACAGTTACTTTTATTGAAACAGAACGAGACAATGACAAGAAAAGAAATGTTCGAAGTCAATCTTAACTGCCACAGTTATTAGATCAATATAACAGGGGTATAATCTAAGGCTCAAGCATTTCTATACGCTCACTAGAAAAAAATACCTGATTGGAAACAAGTACTCAACTGCACAGAAAACCTGATAAACAATTATCCATCCCTAACTCCTTTAGGTTGCCAGTATGCACTGTGAGAATTAAGCAACCCAATTATGAATTAAACAGCTAATTTAGCTTCAGCATTTACTGCTTATAATACTGAGAAAATTGCTGCATAGACAGGAATTCCTTCTGAATAAGACTGAAATAGAAGAAATACATTTGAACTTTACACGATGATCAAAATTTGGTGGACAACCACTAGACAGTGAAATTTAACTACCATGTAGGACTAAGAATATTTCAATTTCTGTCCTGGCAACCTAAGAAGCTCCATTAGAATCCTTTAATGGTCCAGTTGAGGAAGCGTATAAATACTAGAGTAATGCTCATCTGATAGGTTACCAATTGTATGAGGACGGTCGATTTCACACCTTTTTCAGTACAAGTACCGCAGCTGTGACAGGTTGCCAATGGTATCAGGAAGTTTATTTAATCCAGTACACTAGTCCAAGTTCAACTGCTGCAGCTGTGACAGGTTGCCAATGGTACCAGGGAGCTTCTTTAAATTGACACAGTGTGCCAAGTTCAAGTATTGCAGCTGTGACAGGTTGGCAATGGTATCAGGGACCTTATATAAACAGATACAATATGCCATGTTCAAAGTCTTGCAGATGTGACAAGTTGCCAATGGTATCAGGGAGATTAAGTAAATTCGTACACTCTTTCAAGTTCAAATGCTGTAGCCGTGACAGGCTGCCAATGGTATCAGGAAGATAATTTAAATTCCCTCAATCTTTCAATTACAAGTGTTGCAGTTGTGGCAGTGTGACACTGAATATTCGAAAGGCTTTCTAACCATTTAGAACATTCCAAGTCCAAGTTCTGCAGCTGTGACTGGTTGCCAATGGTATCAGAGAGGTTATTTAACGGTTTCAGAGAGGTTGACAGTAAAATTGATGAAAGGGATGATAATAAAGATATAGATGTATTGGAATTAGTCTAGAGGCAACATTTTGCAGTGGTGGATTTGTCCACAACTAATTTTTGTGAATTTATAAGTCTCTCCAGGCTCTAAGTTGTCAACTCTGGTAAATACAAGTTTTAAAAAAATCTCCTTGAAACCATCGCAAGTGACTTACCTCAAAATTTTACACAAACCAAAACCAATTTCCCTACAGCTGCTAGTTAAAATTTGTTTTTCAGGCATTAGGCGAGAAATATTTTTGTGCCCGAAAGTTGTTTTTAATATTGAGGCGAACCTACGTAGCAAAAAGAAAAATTGAGGCGAACCAAAACTACTCTCCCTACGACTGTGACATCATATTGGAAATCCAATTAAATCTATTTGTTGAGCTTAAAAACATTCCTTTAAAATTGAGCTTACAAGTCCTTGGACAGATGTAGACACTAGTGACAGTTGTACACAAATAGGGAACGAAATAGTGTTCGAATGGATGATATTGCATGTGGCAATGCTCGTCAATTCTAAAGAGAAGTGGTTATCAAATTTCATAATGTAGTAGAATATTCAAAATGTTTATATATAAATTCAAGTTTTACGGTTAAAATAGAAGGGGCAGTTACATTAGATACCCGTGTGTTGATCATTGTATCGTTTCTGCAGCAAAGGCGAAGGGATGATTCATTTCTGCCGATTAGTATCGCCAAGTCCCTTACTAAATCATGCATTCTTATTTTCAAACTTCCCTTTGCTCTTCTCCAAACACCGATCCTCCAATTTATGGACTTAGCCTGTCGGGTTATCTGAAGTCCAAATTAGCAAGTTGCTTTCTTTTTCGAAATGCTTTCTCCTCCTTTGTAATTACTTCTATTGGCGTGTGTGGCCAATTTAGAAGTTGTTTTTTAGAATGGATATTTCCTTTAATTCGTTGAAGGTTGTTTGATATATTGAAGCTGCTGGCTAAATGTAATTCAATTCAAAACTTGAGAATAATATGAGATAATCCCTGAGTGTGGACGTAGCCATCAAATTGATGATGAACCACGATAAATCTGGTGTTTTTATTTGTGATTGATTTTAATCTTTATTTCTGCAATTTATTTTTCACTTTTATTTCTACAATCATATTCAACAATTGGTATCAAAGCAGGTTGGAGAAATTTGGTGCAGAAAATTGTGAAGAACTTCTGCAGCCATGGAAGATGCAGACAAGTGGAAAATCGAAAAGTTTGCAAGCTAAAATTTCAGCCTTTGGAAAGTGCAGATGGAATTTCTTCTCATCAAGCAAGATCTGTCGAATGCATTGGTTGGCAAAGCCAAAGGGAAAGGATCTCTATCAGATGAAGAATGGGATAAGCTGGACAAAAAAACAAGAGCTACAATCTTCCTGTCGCTCTCCAACAATGTTTTATTTAATGTCTCTGCAGAGAAGACTACACAGGAGTTGTGGGATAAATTGTCCTCAATGTATAAAATGGCATCTGCTTCCAATAAGGTATTTATTATGAAGAAATTGTATAATTTAAAAATGCGTGAAGGAGGGGTTATGTCCAATTATTTGAATGAATTTAATACATCTGTTACCCAGCTGATTTCTGTAGGCATTAATTTGGATGATGAGATCAAGGCTATTTTATTACTGTGTTCTTTACCAAATAGCTGGGAAGGTGTTGTGATGGCAGTGAGCACTTCGGTGGATGCCAAAAACAAGCTGAAATTGGATGATGTTGCAGCCACTTTATTGAGTGAAGATATGCGAAGAAAAAATCAAGAACCCTCATCTGGTGAGGCATTAACGGCTGTAAGTATTAAGAATAGAGGTAGAAGTAAAGAAAGAGGAAAATATAATAATCGGAGGAGATCAAAATCTAGATCGCAGTCAAGAGGTAGAACGGGTGCCTGTTGGTTTTGTGGCAAGTCAGGCCACACAAAGAAAAACTGCTAGAATTAGAAGAAGGCATAGGACAAAGTCAGTAACAATGAAGCAAACGTTGCAGCCGGAAAAGATAACGGAGTTTTAATTTTGGCTGCCGGTGACATGACCGCAGACTCTTGGGTACTTGATTCTGGAGCTTCTTTCCACACTACTTCGTGTAGGCAAGCTTTTACAAATCTCAAAGAAGGTGTTTTCGGTAAGATTTTTCTTGGTGACAATAAGAAGTGTGAAATTGTTGGTAAGGGTGATATAGTTTTAAATTTAAAGAATGATAGTAAATGGATTTTAAAGGATGTTAGATATGTTCCTTTGTTGAAAAGAAATTTAATTTCTGTGAGTCAATTAATTACTTCTGGGTGTGATGTTAAATTTTCTTTAGAAAATTGGCAAGTAACAAAAGGGGTTTTAGTTATTGCTAGAGGCAAGAAGTTGGGTAATCTATATATTTTAAAATGCCACAGTGAAGTGGGAGCTGCCATGACAGTCATGGACAACAACTCAGAAATTTGGCACAAGAGGCTCGGTCACATGAGCAAGAAAGGGCTTGAAGTAATGCTTCAACGAGATCAGCTTCTCGGCTTGCAATCGGTGGATTTGTAGTTTTGTGAACACTATCTTTATGGCAAACAAAGTTGGGTCAGCTTCTTGAGGACATGCCATGATCAGAAAACTACTCCTTTGGCACTTGTGCATTCAGACGTGTTTGGCCTACTGAGGTAACTTCATTTGGTGGTGCAAATTATTTGTCACTTTTTTGGATGATTGCACTAGAAAAGTTTGGATCTACATGTTGAATAAAAAATCAGAAGTTTTTTCAAAGTTTAAAATTTTCAAGGCTCTTTTTGAAAATTAAATAGGGCATAAGATTAAATGTCTGAAAACTGACAATGGAGGAGAGTTTTGTTCCTTGGAGTTTGATAATTTATGTGCAGACAATAGCATTCGTAGAATAAAGGTGGTTCCATTAACCCCTCAGGAAAATGGAGCAGCTAAGCGGTTGAATCGAACAATTTTAGAGAGCTCGCTGTATGCTCTCCAATGCTGGATTGGGAAAACAGTTTTAGGCAAAGGCGTGCAACACTGCAGTTTATTTAACCAATCGTGCCCCGTCATCTCATTTGGATTTTGACATTCCTGAGGAGAGATGGCTTGGGAAGAGAATTTCATATCATCATTTGCGGGTGTTTGGCTGTGATGCGTTCATGCATATTCCGAAAGAACAACGAACGAAGATTGATTTCAAATCAAAAAGGTGCATTTTTCTGGGCTATGGAGAAGATCAATTTGGTTTTCAGCTGTGGGATCCCGTTGCAAGAAAGATTGTGCGCAGTCGGGATGTTGTCTTCAATGAGAAAAGATTCTTAAGTTTGCAGCCTCTGGACAAATTTTCTGATGAATATTTTGATGTTGATATTTTTGACAATGGTCGTGTGAAGCAAACTTCTATGTCTTTCTCTTAGCCTTTAGTCACTTCTTCTAATTTGAACACCTCTGTTTGTTCAGAGTCATTTAATTTACATGCTCTGCGTTCACATATTAGTGCCCCTGTTTATACAAGCACACCACCCGTACCTAGTTTGCAGCCTTCTCTGTTTAATTCCCTGCCTCCAGTTATTACTTGGCAATCTATGATAAGAGAGGCGCTGCCCATCAAAAGTCCTACTCACCCCAAACAAAGTGGTATGCTGCCTACTTTATTCACTTCGCAGGCCTCCACACAGCAAATGCACCCTACATCATGTGCTTCGCAGCCTTTCTCATTCGTCCAGCTTCCTGCCATTCATTATTCGCAGCCTTTATTGAGTGACACGCTGCCTTCAAATCCCAATTTGCAATCTTTAATGCATGATTCGCAACCTTCATATGATAGACCGCAGCCTTTGCAAGGTACACATCCTTTTGGAGGTCAAGCGCTGCCTTCATCACTCAATGCGCAACCCATTCCAAGTCAAGCGCTGCCTCTTCTAACCCAAACGCAGCCTCTTACTGATCAATCTTTGGCTTTGGATCATCTGTCGCCTTCTAACATGCTCGACCAGTCTTCATTTTCCACTGCCCTGCATCCTACAATCAATACGCAACCTTTATTCTCTAAATCGCAGCCTCTCCTCCATAATTCGTTGCCTCTGGTTAATCAACAGACCGTCATAAATAATACAAGCACTCCTGCAACAAGTTCGCTGCATTGTTTTGCAAATAAATATTCGCAGCCATCTCTACAAACTACGATGTCTCCATTTTTAAACTCAAATCCTTCGCTGCCTGTCAACACCCACATGCAGCCCCTGTTCTCTCAAGTGGGAGTTGGTCAAACACAGAGTGCTATAAGTGTGCAGGGGCAGAATGAATAGGGAAATCAATATCTTGAAGAAAATTTACAAAATAATGGGGACAATATACAGCCTCAAGGTAATTTGCAATCAAATAGTGTTTCTCAATTGAGGAAATCAACACGGAAGCGGAAGTTACCACAAAAATATGCTGATTTTGAATTATTTTCTGCTAATAACCATGACTATGAATTGTTGCTTTGTGGTGAGGCAGAGCCGACAACGTTCAAACAAGCTTGCAAGGATGTAAATTCGGTCAAATGGATGGAGGCAATGAATGAAGAATTAGAGTCTCTTCATGCTAATGACACTTGGGATTTGGTTTCTCTTCTGCCAAATCGGAAACCTCTGAAAATTAAATGGGTGTATCGTGTGAAAGAGGAAGAGGGAGGTCATCAATGTTACAGAGCTAGATTGGTTGTCAAAGGTTTTGCTTAGGAAAAAGGCATTGATTTCAATGAAATTTTTTCGCCAGTTGTACGAATGACTACTATTCGAGCAGTGTTAGGGTTGGCAGCCATTTGAGATCTTGAACTTGAGCAATTAGATGTCAAAATTGCATTTCTTCATGGTGATGTTGAAGAGGAATTGTACATGGAGCAGCCTGAAGGTTTTGCAAAACCTGGTCAAGAGCATCTCTATTGCAGATTGAAGCAGAGTTTGTATGGGCTCAAGCAAGCCCCAAGGCAGTGGTATCTAAAATTTGACAGCTTCATGACTCAACAACAATTTATTCGTTGTGATTCGGACCCATGTGTTTATTACAAGAAGCTTCCAAATGGTGAATTTGTTATTTTATTACTTTATGTTGATGATATGTTGGTTGCTGGCAATAGTGTGAGAATAGTTCGTGAGTTAAAACAACATTTATCTCAGAGATTTTCCATGAAGGACTTAGGGGCAGCAAAGAAGATTCTTGGCATGAATATAATCAGAGATAGGAAAAAGAGAGAACTTAGATTATCTCAAGAAAAATAAATTCATAAAATCTTAGATCGATTCAATATGAAGAATGCCAAATCTGTGAGTACTCCTTTGGCTGATCATTTTAAGTTATCCTCAGCTATGTGTCCTAAAACAGATGAAGAAAAAGAATACATGAAATGGGTCCCATATTCATCAGCAGTTGGCAGTTTAATGTATGCCATGACTTGTACTCGTCCGGATATTGCTCAGGCACTAGCAGTAGTGAACAGATTTATGAGTAATCCAGGTAAACAACATTGGCAGGTAGTACAGTGGATATTTAGATATTTGAAAGGTACTTCTGATCGTGGTTTATGTTTCGGTGGTAAGGACATTCATCTACGAGGTTATGTTGATTCAGATATGGCTGGAGATTTGGATAAAAGACGTTTTACCACCGGTTATACTTTCACTTTTGTTGGGGCAGCAATCAGTTGGGTTTCAAAGTTGCAACAGGTGGTTGGACTTTCTTCTACAGAGGCCGAATATATTGCTCTTTCAGAAGGGGCAAAAGAAATGATTTGGTTGCAGCGATTGATAGGTGCTTTGGGGTTTTAGCAATATGTTTTTACTCTTTTTTGTGACAACAATAGTGCTATTCACTTGTCAAAGAATTCAACTTTTCATAATCGAACGAAGCACATAGAGCTGCGATATTACTTCATTCGCCATTGTATCGAAGAGGGGAAGCTGTAGGTACAGAAAATTGACACAAAGCTCAATCCAGCTGACATGTTGACGAAAGTAGTTCCGAGGGAGAAGTTTGAATTTTGTAGAGCTTCTCTCGGACTTGTGCAGCTCTGAATTTAACTCTGCAGCGGTGAGATATCTCTGAGCAGCAATTTGGTCTTCAAGTGGGAGATTGTTGGGTTATCTGAAGCCCAAATTAGCAAGTTGCTTTTTTTTTTTGAAATGCTTTCTCCTCTTTTGTAATTACTTCTATTGGCGTGTGTGGCCAATTTAGAAGTTGTCTTTTCGAATGGATCTTTCCTTTAATTTGTTGAAGGTTGTTTGATATATTGAAGCTACTGGCTAAATGTAATTCAATTCAAAACTTGAGAATAATATGAGATAATCCCTGAGTGTGGACGTAGCCATCAAATTGATGGTGAACCACGATAAATCTGGTGTTTTTATTTGTGATTGATTTTAATCTTTATTTCTGCAATTTTTTTTCACTTTTATTTCTGCAATCATATTCAACATACCCTGAGAATAAATTCATTAGCTACATTATGGCAATAAATAGTTCTAATTTACTTTTTTAGTGTATGGCAAAGATCTACGCCTATTCGAGAATTGTGGGTAATTCTTACACGTACTAGTGTTCTTGGAAGAATTATGTTCGCACTTTCAAACTGCACCAGGCATTTCTGACGGAGCGTCTGAAGGCATCGAGAGCCGCTACCATTCAATCCATCAAAAACCCTCTCCACTAGATCTGCGTCTTTTCCAATAAAGAAATGGGCAATGTCTAAAAATGGCTCTCTGTCTATAATGTCAAGAGATTTATAGTTATCATTTACTATCTGCTCTAAAACGTTATTCGGCAGTTGTTTAGGGAGGCTTTCCAATTGCTGCTTCCATTTCCTTGGATCACGTTCATTCTGGAGCTGCCCCGCTAAAACTTTCAAAGCCAAAGGAAAGCCACTACACATTTCAACCAATTCTTCAACCTTATCTTGCAAACCGTGTGGTGGTTCAGAGTGTCCGAAAGCGTGCGAACATAATAGCTCTTGGGCATCTTCTGAATCTAATAATTTGATATTGTATATATGTATACTAGAATTGACAAGCAAAGTTTGGTATCTAGATGTCACCAAAATCAGACTGCCATTTCCAACAACATCCTTTACAAATAACAGATTCTCTATTTGCTCTATATTATCTATATCATCAAAAACAATCAAAACACGTCTCAACCCTCGTAGACGATCTCGAAGCATGCTCCTCCCTCTAAGCGTGTCCTGAAAACCCAATTTCTGATCACATAGCAGATCCCTAAGCAGAGTTTGTTGCAGAGAGGGTAAATCGCGTTTGCTCACCTCTGACAAGAAACAAGATCTTAGGAATTGGGAACGCTTGGAGTTGTAGAGATGAGTAACTAGAGTTGACTTTCCTGATCAACCAAGTCCTACAATACCCACAACCTTGATTCCACTTATTTCATTTTGATTCAAAACCTCCCATTCAAAATGCTCTGCCGCTTGACGGAGTCCCACACGGTATTCGCCCACATCCAGTTCTTCCCTTCTCACCTTTTTTAATACAATCTCCATGATTTCTTCCAAACGCTCTCCAAGGTCACTGAAAAAGAATTTAGAACTTGTTATAAACGAGAAGCTCATGCAATTAACTATACATCAATCCATTTTCAGATCATGTAAATTCTTGCTCTTCCTCTGTACTGATCACCACGCCAGAAATGCCAGAGACTTTGTTGAGGGCGCTTTTCCAGCTGTCCATTTGTTGTATGGTAACCCTGCCCTTGTTGCTATGTTCCTGAAAGGCGCGGGCATATGCTCCCTGGTCAACATGGCGAAGGTCTGAAGGTTGAATGTCATAAAATATGGGGATAATTAGACTAGAATGGGAATCAAACATCCATAACAGCTCATTCAAACACCAAGCGGATTCAGCATAGGTTTTGGAGAAAATAGTGATCTGAACAGAGGCACTACAAATGGCAGATTTAATTGCAGGGGTTAAGGAATCTCCCGCTTCCAATTCCTGTTTATCGAGGAACACCCTCAATCCAAGCCGTTGGAGAGCGTGAAAAATAAGGCTGGCAAGAGTTCTCTTGACATTAGGTCCTCTATGATTAATAAAAACATGCTAGGGTGGAAACACTTCTTCCATGAGGAGATCACAGGCTCACAGAGAGGGCATAGCTATGCAGCCTACAAAAAGGCATGGAGGAAGCCATGCATGCTGCATCCCATGGTGACGACCCGTGCAATCCTACAGCCGTCAGACTTTGTCAGCGCCGTACTGTCCGGCACCTACTGCAACTTTATCAGATGTTATCCCTACAACGAATATTTTAAGGTTGCAGATGATTTCTGTTTTTTTTTGCACATTCAAGGTTTTATTTAAAAAATAAAATATGTTAAGTTGCATATGATTTTTTTTAACAAATATTTAATGCTTAAATTAAAATATTTTAACGCTGCATAAGATTTTATTTATTTAGAAATATGTTTTATTAACATTTTTTATATTTTATAGATATTGAATATATGAATATTTTAAGTTTAATATAATTAATATATATATATATATATATATTTAATACATTGTTAAATATTATTATGATATATTACTAAATATTATTATGTTATCTTATATTTAAAAATAAATTTTTACTTGATTTAATTTTTTACTTCTCTAATATAATTATTTTTTCTTTTCAAATAATAAAAAAATTAACATAATTTTGAAAAATCTATAATCATTTACACAAAAAAATTTATTACTTGAAAAAGGAAAAATAGTTGTATTAGATAAGTGAAAAATCAAAAAAAGTAAAAATTTATTTTTAAATATAAGATAACATAATAATATTTAATAATGTATTATAAAATTATATAATATAATAATATTCTTATATTTAAAAATAAATTTTTACTTGAATTAATTTTTCACTTACCTAATATAGCTATTTTTCCTTTTCAAATAATAATAAATTTAACATAATTTTGAAAAATAAATTATTTGCACAAAAAAAATTATTATTTGAAAAGGAAAAATAATTGTATTAAATAAGTAAAAAATTAAATCAAGTAAAAATTTATTTTTAAATATAAGATAACATAATAATATTTAATAATGTATTATTAAATTATATAATATATGAATATATATAATATAAATTTATATAATGTATATTAACATTAATATATATTATATATAGATATTTCAAAATTATGTTAAGTCTTTTATTATTTGAAAAGAAAGAATAATTGTATTAGATAAGTAAAAAATTAAATCAAGTAAAAATTTATTTTTAAATATAAGAATATTATTATATTATATAATTTTATAATACATTATTAAATATTATATATATATATAACTTAAAATATTCATATATTCAATATCTATAAAATATAAAATATGTTAATAAAACATATGCCTAAAAAAATTAAATCTTATGCAGCGTTAAAATATTTTACTTTAAGCGTAAAATCATATGGAGCTTAACGTATTTTATTTCTTAAATAAATTCTTGAATGTGCAAAAAAATAGAAATCATATGCAACCTTAAAATATTCGTGATAACATCTGACAAAGTTGCAGCAGGTGGCGGACAGTACGACGCTAACAAAGTCTGACGGTTGCAGGATTGCACAGGGCCGTCACCATGGGATGCAGCATGCATGGCTTCCTCCATGCCTTTTTGTAGGCTGCATAGCCATTGCCCACAGAGAGTAGTGCCACAAAGTAAAGAAAACTAAAGACTTTAATGCCGTAAAGGCGAATGAGATAGTCAGAAAGTGGAATTCACATCAGGATGCACAATATATGCATCCATTCCATGGTGTTATGCATCACCCACATTCAACGTACCATTTATCCTGCAGCATAATCACATCATTTGTTAGTACTAGTCGTCCTGCACACGGTCGACAGTGCACAGTCGACAATGCAGAGACATTAATACTATCAGCATTAACATGATATAATGTTCATTAAAAGTGAGCCTTTCTTCCAAAAAAAAAAGAAAAGAAAGAAGTGCGCCTAAAACTATATTCAATCTCCAGATTGGATTTGTTTACAAGCAATTTGGATTTCTCGAAGAGCATTTTATCAGTAATATTAAAGTGCATCTAAAAAGGGATACCACATATTAAATTTGCTACAATATCTTCAAAGAAATGAAATGGGCATTAATAAGTGAAGAAACCCCGGTCATGCTGGGATTGGTGGTGTTGGTCAAAATAGTTCTGGAGATGTGCAATTTATCTTCTTTATTTATAAGGGTCTTCATACTAATAATCTTATGGAGGCTCAGGCAATTTTAGTGACTGTTTAGTGTGGAAGTCAGTTGGGCTGGCATAGGATCATATGTGAATCTGATTCACAGGTTGTGGTGAACTTGTTGAATAGGCAGCAATTAGATGATGTTAGTTGGCATCTAGCTTTGGTTGTTGAACAAATTCTCAACCTTTGCGCTTCTCTTGAGTCTGTTACTTTCACTCACATTCCTAGAGAGTGGAATGGTGTTGATTGTTTGGCTAAATGGGCTTCAAATCATATTCATGATTGGAACTTGGTGGATCAGGGTCAATTACCCCTTGATTTGTCTCAACAGTTCGACCATTTGGTGGTGCTTGATAAGGCTATTTAATGGCCTTGCTTTGTAATTTTTTTTTGTTTTATTAAATTTTTACCCCTCTTTTATGTCAATAAAAAAAATAGACTACAATCACTTTTATGAAACTTTATTGTTCCCAAAATAAATTACACATCAACAGAAATAAAGAGAAGTACCATTCTCCAATGATAATCCAAAGATAGCTTCAAATCTGGTTTTTTGTATTATTTGATAAAAATAAATAAGAAACAAGTACAACTCCAACAATCTTCAGTGGGGTATAGAGGAAGCTGGGTCTTTGAAATCACTATTTCAAGCCATAACTAAAACTATTAAATAGTAGGAAAATAACTTAATTAAAAAGTTCAGATCATGAGGTGCAAATCAAACTTCAATTTTTTGACCTTTACAATCAGGGCTTAAATTTGATGGCCGTATGCTCGTATTTAGTCATTTTAGCCATAAAATACAATTAAAATTTTAGGAAGACTGTATCACTTGAAAGGAAAAAATTTATTTAAACTGTCAAAATTTCTATGTAATTATTCCTATATATGTTTTTTCAATCTACATATATTTTTCTTAAAATAGATAACCTTTAATATTTGAAAGGCAACTCAAATAAATTACTGTCACAAAAATTGTTTGACAGGCAGGGTCGACCGTCAAATTTTAGCCCTATAATTACAATGAGGAGAAACATCATATATATAGAAAAATTACAAAGTAAATTTCCCTCCAAAATAACAACATGCAACCCAAAAAATAGGGCACCCAACATAAAAGCAAGGAAAAAATCAGAAGACTGGTTCAAACTAGAGTTCACTGCTACACAAAACTGACGACTAGGGAAAGTAGTCTTTGTTTCCAACTTTGAAGTAGAATTACTCCAGTTCATTGTTAAGCCTCTCCAATTCACTGCTAAGTTGATTTTGTTGACTTTATTCCCTTTTGAAAATAGAATATTCCCTGCTTTGATTTTCCATTTTTATTTTGTTTCAAGTACTCATCAGAATTACTGAAGATTTTCTCAAGGACCTCTTAATCAGGTCCATCCACCCACTCTACTTTGAACTTGGATCTCTTGAAATCATGTGCAGCTTCCTTAGTGGCCTCATGCATCTGACTAGTGTCTCTTGAAGCCCACTTAGTATAAGATCTATTTTGCATTAATTCATCTAGAAGAGTTCCATTCGGGCCGTCTCCCACCTTTATCAAAATTTCTAGCTGACTATTCCATTCATCTTTTATCCTCTGCAAAGAGTCTAACTCGTAGTCAGCTGGGAACTTGGAATTTTCTTGGTGGTGATACACTCGACAATTTGCTCAAATATCAATGTGTGATCCTACACCTCATGTTGAACCTTGAGCAAAGCTATCCTATGCTCAATGAGAATTTCTTATCAAAAGATAATTGTATTAATGGCCCTATCAATATACTCAAGACTCTCATCTCCCAAGATCCTTGATTCGGTCATTTTTCCCTAGGCAACCTATTTATGATTTTTAGTTTTCTCAGATACTCCCTAGATATTTTTCTTCTTCCTCCCACAACACTTGAGCATATTCCCCTATATGTTTATCAAGTGTTTATGTTTCATCATAATATATGTACCCTTTCTCAAGGGGTTCCTCCATCTCTTTCCTCAGAGCATTGATCCATCTATCAAACATTTGAGCCTTTCGTTTCATTTTATTCAACTCGTCCACTTCTTTATGGCTCATTGGTACAGGAACTTCTGATGAAACTTCCTGCTCAGCATTTGGAGCGGTAAACCCTTTCAAAAACCTCTTCATTTGACCCACTTGAGCTTTCAAATCATCCTTGGCCTATTTTTTCTTTACCATCCAGGACTTCACTGAAGTTGTTACAATGTCAATAAGAGTTATTTGTTGATTTCTAGATTGTTTGCCAAGGTTGACTATGCTCGATTGATAATAAAAAAATTGCAACTCTCGGTCATCCTTGTCAACTATTGGGGTTGTAATTTCTTCCACCAAATCCCCATCATCTATCAACATTGTTGAGTGGATAGCCCTCAGCTATTTCTTTGGCTCTACCCTCTCCAATACCTTTTTCATATCATCCCAACTTATCAGTTGGGCCTCCACTTGTTGTCTCTTCTCCAAGTTGAGCTTTAACCATGTTGGCATAGCTGGTGAAGTTTCCATTGGATGTGTAATCATCATTGCTTGTTTGGGAGGTGGTGGAGTTTGCAGAATTGAACTGGTTACCTATGTAGAGGTAGCCTTTTGCTATTCGAGTATTGTCCTCTCAGCATCCTCTTGTTCTTTCCTCAGAGCTTCCTCTTGCTCTGCCTTCTCTTGAGCTACTCTTTCTCATTCAGATTTCTCTTGTTCAACCTTCTCATGTTCAGCCACATGTTGGGCTACCAACTTTGTTGCATTATCAAAAATTTCTTTCTACTCCTCTTTGGTGGGCACATGGTCTAGGCTAATATTTTTGTCTCACTCAAGAGGTATATCCTCATCAACATAATCTTATTTTCCTTCATCTCTCAGAGGAGTCTCTTTGGTATCTGATGGAATGGGAGAATCTAAAATATTCACCACTTTAACCCTCTCTTCTTCCTCAACAACCACCCCTTTTGATTGTGAAGGAGCAATGAGAGTCCCTTCTATCATGATCTCCTCTCTGGGATACACTATGGTGAGGGGCTTTGTGCTTTCCTTGGAGACCACTCCTCCTAACCTGCATTATCCTTACTCGAGAACTTTACATTTACCTCAACCATTTGTCAAGAAAATTCCATTAGGATCATTCTATTGCTGCAGAATCTTGGCAATCTGAAGGGAGTCTTCTTAAAACTAAATAGTCTAATGTAAGTCATCTTGGGATATTGGATAACCCAATTACCCTACTCTCCAACAAATACCATGGCTTCTTTGGTTATCCTAAAGCCAATGTCTCATGTTAATTGGTTAATGATGGCATACAAGAAGGCATCATTGACCCTTCTGAAATGTTTCTCAGCCTTCTTCAACTCCAACTAATCATAGTATTACCATACCCTTTTCTGATTTGGTGCTTCTCCAAGGTCTCTCACTATGTTTAGTCTTGGGAAGTTCCCCATTCTCACAACATAATAGATGAAATAGGAACTCTTATAGAATTCCTTATTATCCTTTACTTTGATCATTTGGTTGTGAATGGCATTAGATACCATTTTCCCCAAATCCAAGTATTGTTTCCCCTCAAACATGATATGAATGAAATGGAACATCCAATTCTCAAAATAATGTGAATCCTCTTTCCCAAAGGCTCTAGAAAATAATGTAATCACATCCCTTACTTCAGAAAGGAAATCTAATCTTTTAGGCTTCGAGGGAAGTTTGGTTATTAATTTATTTTCTATATTTAACCATTTCTTGTTCATGTACCTCTTATGAGTGTCCACATCTATCTCATATTGCTCCAATACCTAAGCCTCAGTCAAGGTTTTGAGGTTGGCATGGGGAGGCAAGTCAAAGACTAACCTCATCATTTATGGTGTTATATCAATAATTTTTCTTCCCCAAGGATCAATGCATTTCCTTTGTACTGGGTTGTATGCATTTATAGCAGCTAAAATGAATTTTGTCCATTGTACTACTATTGGGAATGAAGACATATGTGCTAATCCATAGTTATCAATATTCTAATCCCTTGGGCTAGTATCTATTGCAAAGGTATCCTTGACAAACTAGTTGAAGTCTATATGACCAAGCATTGTGTCAGTCACTTTCATGTCTTATGACCCAAACTTTGATACTACTAGAGCACCCTAGAACTTGTACTTCATTGTGAGTGGGAGTTGTTTTGGCTTTAGTTTCTTAACTTTCTATTTCTTTGGTACCTCCTTGGAACCAATATCCTCCTCTAAATTAGGCATTTAATAAACCTACAACCATAACATTCATTAGGTAGAAAGGAATATTACCATGAATCAAGCATTAAATGCACCTCATACCAAGATCCTACACTCTGAAAGGAATACAATTTTTAATGATATTTCTATCACTTTTGAGTGTTGGGTTCAGGGTAGTACTTGGAACATGTGAACATCACTAAACCCACTAACAGATTGTTGGATGTCGAAGTCGAGGTGGACATAGGTTCTAGAAACTTGAAGGAAGTCTATCAAAAGTCGAGATCGGGCTAGAACCTAGCATGAGAACATGTAAGGGAGCGGGTTTAGGTTCCACTCTAAGTTTCGATCCCATAACAAGGGTGAAATTCAAAATAGGAATGACACCAGGAACATGAATTACATCTTGAAGAGGGTTTAGGTTTTGTTTCAAAAATAGATCCCACCACATGGGCGGAAGTCAAAGTCAAAACGACCCCAAGGATGCAGATCATTCGATGGTGAAAGGTTGGGGTTCTATTCTAAAACTCGATCCTGTCACATGGGCGGAAGTCAGAGTTGAAATGGAACCAAGACTACGAGTCATAAGAAAAATTTTCAACAAGTTGATATCAGCTTCGAAAGTTAGCCTTAGAAACAACCTAAGAATCATAACTTGTCCAAGGGTCAAACCAAGACTTAATAAATTTAGATACTTCAGGAATCAAACATGAGGAGATCTAGGGTTCAAAACTAAAATCTATAAAGGATTCAATGCAGTTTAAGGATTTTTAAATTTTGAAGGGGTGACCCAATGGTATGAAAACCTAGGTGACCTAGGGCACGGTGG
>VDFB02392213.1:0-11917 GCA_007258455.2 Sequoia sempervirens | reverse complement strand
GGGGTTTGACCTCCTCTTTGTTGCGGCTGGGCGTTTTTCTGGCCGTTTTTTGGTGCGTGGGTCTCTGGATCGGGGGGTTCGAGGTCGTTTGGGCTTTTGGGCCGATTACCTTGCCTCCTTCTGTCTTCTGTTTGGTGCTTGGGTTCGTTTTTCCATGGAGATTCAGGGCCTTGCTTCTTCCCTGGATTTGGAGATGGTAGATCCATCCTCTTTGATGCATGCCAATAACAAGGATCGGACTGAGTTTCCTCCTTCTGGGGAGGGTACCTCCTCGTCAAAAGGGTCTTTTTGAATTAAAAAAGTTAATGGATGTTTGGAGAGATCGGAAGATAGACCAGTTTTGGTTATTCAACCTGAGCAGGTTATAGAGGATGTTGATTACTGGAGCAAGCATGCTCTTATTTGCAAGTTTTTGGGCCTTCGTCTTTCTCTTCCTGTGTTGGAGTCTTGGGCACGTCGGATTTGGAACCCTGAAGGAGATATGGAGATTCTTTTAGCGGCTAATAACTATTTCCTAGTTATTTTTTCAAGCATGTCAGACAGGAATAGGGCTTTTGAGGGTGGCCCTTATTTCTTTAACCAGGTCGGGCTCTTTATCAAGCCTTGGCATATGGGCTTCAACTCTGCTGAAGAGATCCCGTCGCGAGTGCCTGTGTGGGTCCGGTTGCCGAGGCTTCCGTTGGAATTCTGGAGGGAAGATATCCTCCACTCAATCTCTTTACTTCTTGGGAAACCTGTTGGATCGGCTTCACAGACTCAAGATCGTAAGGTAATTTCCTTTGCTCGTATTTGCGTTGAAGTTGATTTGAACAATCCATTACCAGACTCTTTGGAAATTTGCATGGGTTCTTCCTCCTGGATTCAACAACTAGATTACGAAACCCTTCCATTTAGATGCAGAATTTGCCATGAATATGGTCATCTCCATCGCAGATGCCCCAGATTGAAAACTTCCCCCTTGCCTGCCTCTGAACCTCCTAGGTTGAATAAGGGGAAAGCTCCAGTGTCTGATGGGCCTGTTGATAAGGAGGGTTTTACCCCGGTTAAATCCCGTAATAAAGGCAAAGGCAAGAAGAGACCCTGGATGGATAGACAGAATGATGACACATTTAACAGGTTTGAGGTTCTGGATAGCGTAGTCCAAGAAGATGGTATTCCAATTGAGCTTTCTTCTGGGATTATGGGTCAGGTAGAGAATCAAGAGGTGGATGCAAGGAAGGAGGAGCCGATTCTATCGTCAGGGGTTCAACAAGTCTGTCAGCCGGCCTTGGACTTGCCCTCTCAGGTTCAGAATATTGGTGGTATCCAGGAGTCACAGATAAAGGTGGGTAATGCTAGGTTGGATCCTTGTCCCGATGCTGCGAAGGCATCCACAGATTCTGTGAAGGGTGTTAAGGCCCCTCCTGCCTTAGGCCTGCATCAAAAATCTTTTAAAAAGGGACCTCTAGATAAACAGTCAAGGAGTGGAAGGAAGACTGATCAAGAGAAGGTTAAGATAATGGGTGATACGTTGGTTGAGTCTGGGTCTGTGAAACCCATTGATTCCCACTTCTCCCACCCCCCTAAATGTTAGTTTTATCATGGAATGTAAGGGGGTTGAATAGCATCCCCAGACAAAAGGTTGTTCGTAGATTAATCGAGTCCCAGACTCCGGATGTGGTCTTCATATAGGAAACCAAGCTTACAGTGGACGGTTTGAATAATTGTGCTCTACGTATTTGGCCCCAAGGCTACTGGCAGGGGGTTGGGGCGTTGGGCAGTTCTGGGGGGGGTGGCTTGTTTCTGGAACCCGAGGAAAGTCACCCCCTTATGGTGGGTTTCTAGTCAGTCTTCTATCTCTATGGTTGCCTCCATTTTTGAAACTGGAGAAAGATGTCTTTTCTCCAATATTTATGCTCCTACTGACCTGACAGGTAAGACCCACCTTTGGGATCATATCAAGTTTGTCCGGTCTCTAGACCCGTTTCTCCCATGGATTTTGGCTGGTGACTTTAATGCCGTTATTAGTATGGATGAAAAACGAGGAGGGTTAGTCAGGCTTGATCCTTCTTCTCTTTTGCTCAGAGATAATATCAGTCTCCTTAATCTTATTGACGTGAAGCCAACCAATGGAATTTTTACCTGGAATAATAGGAGGTGTGGTGATGAGGCTATCTCAGAACGTCTCGATAGATTCTTGGTGTCCTGTTACTGGATGAGTAGTAGGTGGACTACCGTTTCTGATATCCTGGATTGGAGGGGATCAGATCACTGGCCTATCAAGCTCTGTGTCTCCTCTTATGGGGTCACCAAAAATCCTTCTTTCAAATTTCAATTGATGTGGTTACGAGATCACTCTCTTCAGGATCTGGTGCAGGACTGGTGGTACGAAGGGCTTCCTGCCCACGGGCGGGCCATGTTCACTTTCTGTAAACGGCTCCAACATGTGAAGTATAGGCTTAAGAGGTGGAATAAACAATGCTTTGGGAACCTGCATGCTCAGAAACTTGCTGCTCAGTCCAAGCTAGATAGTGTCACTCGTCAGATTCGTGACATGGGCTGTCCTCTGACCTTTTGAATGCGGAATCCTTGGCCCTTAAGGGCTTAGAAGAGTGGGAGCTTCGGGAGGAGATTTTATGGAAGCAAAAATCCCGTATTGAGTGGCTTCAGGAGGGAGATAGGAACACGTCTTTCTTTCATAATTCGGTTAAGGCCCGTAGGCAGGGGAGCTCTCTTTCCACGCTTGTCTCGAGTGATGGAACCCTTCTCTCGTCCGGTGGTGAAATTTCCAGGGAAGCTGTCAACTATTTTTCTAATCTTTTTACAAAGGAAGATATCGCTGCTAGAACCGAGGAGAGGGCTATCTTGGATTCTATTCCTCGCTTGGTCTCGGATGAGATGAATGGGGCTCTTTTGGGTCCAATCTTGTTGCCTGAATTGGAGAAAGTTGTGTTTAGTATGAAAAAAGGCAAAGCTCCTGGCCCAGATGGGTTTCCGATTGAGTTCTTCCAGGAATTTTGGGAAATAATAAAGTCTGATCTCCTTGAGGTGGTTCAGGAATCCCTTAGGAACAAACAAATGCTTAAGTCTTTGAACTCGACTTTTCTGGCTCTCATACCTAAGAAGGAGGGGGCTAACCGGATGGAGCAATTCAGGCCTATTGCTTTATGCAACGTTGTTTACAAGATTATCACCAAATTAATTGCTGAGAGACTCAAACCTCTCCTTGGTGCTTTGATCTCGGCTGAGCAGGGAGGTTTTGTGGAAGGGAGACAAATCTTGGATGGTGTCGTGATTGCTACAGAGGCTATTCACTCTATGGCTTCCTCTAAGGAGAGGGCGATGTTCATTAAGCTTGACATGGCTAAAGCTTATGATCGGGTGAGCTGGGAGTTCCTTCAGAATATCCTCTTGGCCTTTGGCTTTAAAGAGGAATGGGTGAGTTGGGTCCTCAGTTGTGTTACCTCATCCTCCTTCTCCGTTCTCATTAATGGGGAATCTTCAGATTGGTTTAGTGCTTCTCGGGGGCTTCGGCAAGGGGACCCTCTGTCCCCTTACCTTTTCATTATCATGGCTGAAGGTCTTGGTAGATTTATTAAATCTCAGGTGCGGCAGGGTCGTATTCACGGCTGGAGCTGGAACAACGTGCTCCCTCCTTGTTCTCACCTTCAATTTGTGGATGATACTGGACTAATGGGCTTGGCTAGAATTAGCGAGGCTGTGAATTTTAGGAGAACTTTAGACATCTACTTGAAAGCTTCTGGTCAGAGTATTAATGATGATAAATCTTCTATTTATTTCTTTAACACTCCTCGTCTCATTCAGAACAGGATTGCCAGGATTCTAAGATTCCAAATTGGATCTCTTCCCCTGATGTACCTAGGGATTCCTTTGGCTTTGGGACCTCAGCGAAGGAATTTTTGGCAGGGGATGTTGGATAAGTTTCGGAGTAAGGTCAGTCATTGGACTTATAGATGGCTTTCTTCTGCTGGTAGGGTGCTTCTCCTAAAAACTATGGTGCAGGCTCTCCCTATTTATAGGTGTTGTGTGCAGATTCCTCCTGCCTCCTTTATGAGGGATTTTGATGCTCTTTGCCGGCAATTCCATTGGTCGGGTAACCTTCTTTCCTCGAAGTGGAGTTTAGTCAAGTGGGAGGCTGTCTGTAGGCCGAAGCATGTTGGGGGCCTCGGCCTTAGGTCTATGGCTCTTGTGGTTACGGCTTTGGCGGCTAAGCTGTATTGGAGATGGTGCAACAACCAAGATCAGGATTGGGCCAAGATTCTTGCTTTCAAGTATGTTCCTGGGGTTGAGAGCCAGGATGTGCCACGGATTGCCCCGATGGGCAAAGGTTCTTGCATTTGGGATATTCTGAAGAAGGGAGCTCAGCTTGTTAGGAATGGTCTCTTCTGGATCTGTAATAATGGCTCTAATGCTCTATTTTGGCTGGACTCTTGGGATGGTCACCCTCCCATCCTATCTAGTTTCCCTCAGCTTCTGCCTCTCTGCCAGAGGTTCTCTGATGTTGGTTGGATTAAGGTGGAGAATTTTAAAACTGTTAAGCGTATTGGTCATCTAGAGGTGTCGTGCTGGAAGGATCCGCAAGAGTGGCCTGTGGGTGGTTCTGAGGAGGATCGGGCTGCCTTGGGGAAGGTCTTGGAGGGTAGGCTCTGCAGCTCTCTGAAGGAGAGGGACAAATTGGCTTGGAGTCCTAGCCCAAAAGGTAATTATACTGTTGCTCAAGGCTATGCTGTGCTTGATAGGAACTTACATGGCTCTGTTGAGGTGCCTTGGTGGAGGAAGGTTTGGAGCAACTTTTCTTGGCCCAAGTGTAACTTCTTTCTTTGGTTGGCTGCCCAGAGGAAATGTCTTACTTGGGAGAACCTTCGTAAAAGGGGGTTTCAGGGACCTTCCATCTGTGTTCTTTGTTTGAATAGTGAAGAGTGTTCTTCCCACTTGTTCTTCCATTGCCCCTATTCTCGTGAGATTTGGCACAGATGGTGGGAGGCTTGGCATCATGGATGCATTCATGCTTCTTCTCTTATTGAGTTTTGGGAGAGCCTGGGCAGGCCTCCTGCGAAGACTCCTTTCCTACAGGTGGCCTGGTTCATTGGGCCTATTTTCATTCTTTGGAACCTTTGGCTAGAAAGAAACCGTAGAGTTTTTTGTGATTCCAGATTAGACAGGGGGCAACTGTGGAAGAAGATTATCAGTAGGCTTCAGGAGACTATTCAGGCCAAATGTGATATGTCTGAAAGTATTGATCCTGGGGATGTTGCAGTTGTGCGGGATCTGAGCCTGGGTGTTAATAGCATGGGTTGCACTGATGGTATTATGCCCCGCCATGTCAAGAAACGGGTGTGTCGTGATGGGAGATGGGCACCTCCTCCTGATGGGGTCCTGAAGATTAATACTGATGGATCCTCTCGGGGGAATCCTGGGCATGCTGGCATCGGGGGTGTTGGTAGAAGTAAAGATGGTGATGTGGTTTTCTGCTTCTCTGTTTACAAAGGGATCTACTCTAATAACCTGATGGAGGCCCTGGCTATCAAGATTGCTGTTGAGAGGAGTTGCTCTCTTGGCTGGAGGAGGATTATCTGTGAGTCTGACTCTCAGATTGTTGTGGATATGTTGAACAACCAGAGGTTGGAAGGTGTTAGTTGGCATTTAGCCTCGATGGTCAGACAAATTTTAAGTGTTTGCAGGTCCTTGGATTCTGTCTCCTTTAGTCACATCCCTAGAGAATGGAATTCTGTGGCTGACTGCTTGGCGAAGTGGGCCTCGGAGAAAGGGGATGGTTGGGATATCAGTGGTAGGGATGAGTTACCTTCTGATTATCAGGGGATTTTGGAGAGAGCTCTTTTGGAAGACATGACTATGTAATGTTGTTGTTTGGTTTGTTGGATGTTCGCCTTTTTTTTGAGCCTGTGGCTCTTGCCTTGTAACTCGCTTTGGATTGAATAAATTTTTTCCCCTTCTTTTTAAAAAAAATAAATTTAAAATTTATATTAAAAAAAAAAGTTTTTCAAATAAAAAAAAAGGAAATATTATAATAAAATAAAACAATTCATGTGTTTTATAGGTACATGTTTTCAACCCTCAAATCTTTGTCCCCATCTTCAATGGTGTTTTCAGTATCATAGGACGGGTGTTTTCAGTATCATAGGACGGCAAGGAACATCCCCTATTTGTCCCCAAAAATCTTCAAATCATTAAAATATTTCTAAAAAATGTTTGAAAAATAAGAAATATTGTGAAGATGTTGAGTCATCCCTAAAATTGTCGAGACATTTGAAACATCCCTCAATCATCTCAAGGATGACCAGATGTTTTTGACAACAAAACATTTTTTTATAATTTTTTAAAAATAATTTCACAATATTAATAAAGATTATTAAATATATCATGATAGCATTATAACAATAGTATAACATGACATCATTATAACAATAGCAATAAATATATCATGACAAAAATATAACACCGATTAAATTAATTATGATAGTAGTGACAAAAACAATGGTAATATAACAACAATAAATATATCATGATTTAGATTCATAACTAATGATAAAAGTTATATAATAGTTAACACTTATAGGAAACAAGTGCCACTTAGTGGCTAAAGTAATTGCCTTTGTAGTATTCTAATTAGATATTTATAGAGTTGGAATAAAATTAAACGAGTTTAATTAATGTGAATAGCGGTATGTGTAGGATCATCATGAAAAACAAGCCTTAAGTGGCAAAATTCAAAAATCAATGAGTTAGGCAATTTGACATAAAATATTGACAAGCTTATCTATATTATTTCAAAAATATGTAAGAATAGAATCTATAGAAAATTGAATGTAGTTTCTAAAATACTAGGTTTATTTAAAAAAATAAATAAATCTATTTATGAAAATTTGAAATTTCAATGCAAGTAGTACTCCTTAAATTTCTGTGGAAAAATAAGAAGTAGGTGTCTATCTAACCACCTTCACCACAACAAAATGATAATATTTTCTTATAAGATTTTAAATATAAGTAGAGTACCCATGTCTGATGATATATTTTTGTAATTTTTTTCAAGTAAATAATTAATTATGAATTTTTATTACAAACTTTAAAAAATATAAAATTTGTAAAGCTCCCTGAACACCTTAACTTGGTCAAAACTTCATAAAATTCAATTTGTTTTTTAACTTCCATAGTATGAAAAGTATATAGAATGTGACACATGTTTTGATTCAAAAATTGTGACACTGCTTGAAACCTATAAGATTTTCAATCATCCTTATCAATCAAGACTTTAGTCGTAATTCAAATAGAAAATGAATAATAATTATTTGTACAACAAAGTAAATCATAATTTATAATATGAAAAAGTTGAGAATCTCCTTAAACCTCGCTTCATCAATTTTGGGTAAAAGTCGTTGTACCAATACGTGGGCCATCATCAATTACATATCGCCACTTTTGGCCTATCATGATCCTCAAGCATTATTATCCTAAAAAATTAAATGTAATTTTTTTAATTGTTGTATTTTAGTTGTGATTTTTGTTTGATTAATAGTGTTGGTTTTTTTTATATGTTTTGGTTATGTAATGTAAATATCTTGTTTTATGTTAAATATTTGAAAATAAAATAAATTGGAATAAATGTTTATTGTTTGGTGTTTTTTTAAAAAAATAATTAAAGTTGAATACATTTGAATATTTATATAATGAACTCATTCATTGAGAGAAGGAAGTAGTTTATGAATTATTTGTACTAGACATAACTATGACTAATAAAGTTGAAGTTGAGTTTGTTCTTTAGAATACATATTTGCTAAACATTAAATAATCAATTGATTTATTATTAAAATAATTCTTAGATTGATTCTAGTTGATTTTGAATTTGATAGTGAAATCTTCATATTATAGTTGAAGTTAAATATACTACTAATATAATAAATATATTATATTCTAGTTTAATATTAATTATTTATAAATTATATTATATAAACTAAGTAAATAGATAATATTGTAATATTAATATATTTTAAAATATTGTTATAATTATTAATATAGTGATTTACTATTATATTAATTATATTAATAGTAATAATATAATAATATTAATATTATAATTAACATAGTAGTCAATTAAGATAGTTTATTAATATATATAAATATATATGAAAGGAGAACCTACAAAATAAAATAACCTATATTATATTGTATATAAATATATAATATAAATTAATATTACATATAATATAATTAATATAAACTATTATATAATATAAATTAATATATTACCTATTTACCTACAAACTACAAATTATAGGTGTAATATAAAATATAAATAGAAATATATATATATATATATATATATATATCATTGTTGTTTGTACTGATACAAAGTCATTTTTACCTCGAATTTGTTCAAATTTCTCTTTATTCACCAAGAATGTTAAACAAGCAAATGGGCTTTTACTAGGCCTGATGAATTGCCCATCTAACAATTCTTTGAGTTGCTCATCCATTTCTTTTCTTTCTGTAGGACTCATGAGATAGGCAGGTTCATGGGGCATGATTGACATGCATTTGGGTCTAATCTGTATTTCACATTCTTCATGATCCTGAGACCAGAATTGTATCGAAGAACATATCAACAAATGCATCTAATGGAATCTTTTTATATTCTGGAAAACAGAAATTTATTCTGACATAGTTACCATTGTTGGAGAGCAATAATGAACAAGTTTTTTCATATGTTTTTTCAATCAGACTATTTCCACTGCTGCTGCTAATTTCTTCGTCTTCTTTTTCAGACTCAACTTGGTGGTCTGCTTTGAACAAAATGTCTTTAATTTCCCCTACTTCTGCAGAAAGATTTCTGATTTTTTTTTGTTGAGTCTTAAGCAATCTTTTTAACTCAGCAATATCATCCATAAGAATGTCAAATTTTTTAAAGATTGCAATAACATCAATATCAGTAGTGGAAGATTTTTGTTTTGAAGAAGTCTTTGAAGAGGAAGATTTATCTTTCTTTTGCCATGGAGGCACTTTGTATCCATGGTCAATATCTCTTTCAACCCCTTTGGAGGGTTTTGTCTGCAACCGTAACCGTTTCTCCACTTCCCCTTTATCTCCATTCTAAACCAATTCTAATGATATCATTCTTCCTTTCAACTTCCATTCCTCATACCGATTTAAACCAATGCAATTCCTCCAGATTTCTAGAAGCATCGACTAGACCTTCCACACAGTTATGCAATAAATGGAGAAAGAATTCAGATGGGCAGGTATGCACAAGATGTACACATAGAAATAATGGGAAAAATGTTTGTCACTGATTTCATTGAATATAATGAATTGGAAGATGATGTTTTGCTAGGATTCTTGTTCCTAACAAAATATGAGCCCCTTCAATTTTGGAAACATAAAATTTCATTAAGACATGAAGAGGGTCAGATTGAAATCCTAGCATTAAAGATAGTCAATCATAAATTTGACAATGGAAAGAAGCAAAATAAACAGGAATCCAACAAAGAAATGGCAGAAGAAATAACAGATGTATTCAGAGAAATTAGACAAAGATTTGAGATAGACTGTTGCAATCTCAACCCATTACAATTCTGGTCTCAGGATCATGAAGAATGTGAAATACAGATTAGACCCGAATGCATGTCAGTCACGCCCCATGAACCTGCCTATCTCATGAGTCCTATAGAAAGAAAAGAAATGGACGAGCAACTCAAATAATTGTTAGATGGGCAATTCATCAGGCCTAGTAAAAGCCCATTTGCTTGTCCAGCATTCCTGGTGAATAAGAGGGCTGAACAAGTCAGAGGTAAAAAAAGGCTTTGTATCAATTACAAACCACTTAATGATATCATTCTTCCTTTCAACTATCCCATTCCTCATAGTTCTGATTTAATACGAAGGGCTGCTAACAAGAAAGTTTTTTCCAAATTTGATTGCAAGTCAAGATTCTGGCAAATTAAGGTCAAAGAATCAGATAGATATAAAACAACATTCTCAGTACAACAAGGATTGTATGAATGGAATGTAATGCCTTTTGGATTATGTACTGCTCCAGCATATTTTCAGCAAAGAATGGACCAGGCCTTAAGGCATCTTAAAGATTTTTGTGCTGTTTATATTGATGACATTCTTATATTTTCTGACTCTATTCTTGACCATTTGCAGCACCTTGAAGCATTTTATGCAGCACTAAGAAAACATGGGATATGCCTCACAGCAAAGAAGATGGTAATTGGAGAAAGCCAGATTGATTTCCTTGGCTTAAAATTGAAAAATGGCAGAGTACAACTTCAGCCTCACATCCTTTAGTGCATTCAGGAATTTCCAGATATTCTCCAAGATAAAAAACAAATTCAGAGATTTCTTGGATGTTTAAATTATGTTTCACCCTTCTATAAAGGACTTGCTGAGGATAGAAAAGTCATCCAGTCACACTTAAAAGAAGAAGTAGAAGAATGGTCATTAAAAGCTACAGAAGCTGTCCAAAGGATAAAAACAAAATGCCAACATTTGCCCTCTTTACAAACCCCTTCTAATGATTTACCTTTATATTTATATACTGATGCTTCTGACACAACTTGGTCTGCTGTGTTAATTCAAGAAGAGGGAAATGGTAAAAGGGATATCTGCGGCTATCGCTCTGGTACTTTCACAGATACTGAAAGCCGATATCACATCTATGAAAAGGAAATACTGGCAGTCAAAAAAGGTATAGAAAAGCTTAAATTTTTCCTAAAGCCAGTAAAATTCACTGTAAGAACAGATAGTCAAGCTATGAGGAGCCTGCTCAAGAAAAAACCAAATAAAGATATAGCTCAAGGTAGAATTGCAAGATGGTATTTTGAATTTCTCAGCTATGATTTTGAGATTGAATGGATAAAAGGAGAAAATAATCCATTAGCAGATACTCTGACAAGAGAACTTGCAGGATCTATATATTCAGATCTAGAATTTAATGATCCAGATTGGTTTAGGCCGGATGGTACTGGCATGTACATGATAAATCCTAGTAATATTAGTCTTCCATCCCTTCCAAAAGAAATTGTTCTAATCTTGTTGGAATCTTACTTCTTAAATAAATGGCTTTCAAATATCAGAAATCAGATCAGTTATCACCATGCACAAGGATTAATTGATTCAGATGAAGATGAAGATTTCAGAGAATCCATAGGACTAAATCATGCTCCTATCAAATATTGGTGTGGAAAAAATTCAATCCAAGTACGCATCAAAGGTTTGTTTGGTATGAATTGGTCAAAACAGAGTAAAATGAATATTTTGAAAAATCTGAAATTTGGTTTTATTACCAGAATTACTTTTGATCAAGATACATTTGAAGACTATACTGATTTAATAGAAGCCAGATTTAATCCAGATATGGAAGAATTCTTAGATTTGTTATTCCCACAGTTCAAAAGGACCATGACTGATTGTATGGTGCAATATCTGACACATTATCCTAGAACAGGATATAATTTTCCAAGAATTGAATTATATCCTCTTGAAGCAAGATGGAGACCTGAAGTAAGAATCAAAGATATGGAGATCAAGCTTAAACCAACATTACTAGCAAAAAGAGTTGAACTAGATCGAGCTTATTCTCAGGACTATGTAGTCCAAATTGACCATGCCTTTAATCCAAGGGATGATGATTGGGCTCGAGTTTATCAAGAGTTACCTAATGAATTATTGAATACAGTACCATTCTGATGGTTAGCACATGGGCTTGTCTGTGCCGTGAACTAGTGATGGAGTATGTCCATCACAGGATTTACTTTACTTTACCTTTAATAAAGTAAAGATGAGAGACAACTCATTTTGACAAATCCGTGAACGCACTACCGAAAGTGTGCGTATGAGAAGATGCTCTCATGATCAAAAGCATGATCCCCATAGTGACTTTTGGGTGTAAAGTCGACAT
>VDFB02392212.1:0-36674 GCA_007258455.2 Sequoia sempervirens | reverse complement strand
GTTAGAATTATGGTTAGGGTTAGAATTATAATTAGGGTTGAATTTCAGTTATGATTAGGGGTAGGGTTAGGTTAAGGTTAGGATTACAACTCAACTAGAGTAAGAGTTAGAGTTAGGGTTCTAAGATAGAACTTGTGATTAGAATTAAGGTGAAGCTTTAGGGTTCAATTAGATATTGGGTTCTAAATTTGAAAATAATTGAAATAAGGAATTATTTTAAAGTTATAAATTATTTAAAAGTTCTACAGTGAAATAACAAATTCATGAGAAGGAGCCTTCATAAAAAAATTTCCCAAATTACAAGTGGTTTTAATAAAGTTAGGAATAGTAAGTTTTGGAGTGTTCTCTAAATAATTTAGAAGCCATTTTAAATTTAATTTTCATTCAAAAATTGTTTAAATTGTTTGTGTTTACATCTTTTTATTGTAAGTAAACATTTATATTTCAAAAAATATATATTTAATCATTTTAAAAAAAATAATTTAAATTTTTAATGAAAAAATTTTGAATTGTATTTCGTATTTTCAGTTTTTTAAATTACTTTTAAATTTAATATTTTTTTAAAAATTATTTAAGTTTTTAATATTTTTTATTTGAATTGCATTTGTATTTATAGTTAATGTTATTTTAAAAAATGTTAATTTTATTTTATTATAAATTTATAATCTTCTTTAAATAATTTTTATGATTATCAATTTAAATTGCATTTAATGTTTAACCTTTTATATAATTTATTTATATGTTTACTAAAATGTTACATTGTTATAATATGTTTAGTAATTTTTGAAGAATAATTTAAATTTAATCCTCATAATTTTGATTAATAAATTTTAAAAGTGACATAAAATTGACTCATAGAAACGTTTTAATTTACTTTTAAGTGCTTACAATTCTCTTTCAATTATTATTTTATTTGTAATTTTATTAAGAGCTTGTGTCTTTATTTGAACTAGAATACATATATTAATTAATAATATATATAAAATACTCAAAGTTATCACAAATTATTTCTTTTTATTTTCTTATGTTATAATTTTATTTAAATTAGTAGGTGTATAGATACATGTTATTAAATAATTCTTTATTTCAATTATTTTTAAATTTAGAACCCAAAGCCTAATTGAACCCTAAAGCTTCACATTAATTCTAATCACAAGTTCTATCTTAGAATCCTAACTCTAACCCTTACTCTAGTTGAGTTGTAATCCTAACCTTGACCTACCCTACCCCTAATCGTAATTGAAATTCAACCCTAAGTATAATTCTAACCATAACCATAATTCTAACCCTATTCATAATATTCATTCTAACACAAACCATACTCCTAATTACAATACTAACTCTAATTATAATCCTAATAAAACCTTAAGATTAATTATAATTAAACCCTAACCCTAACCTAACTATAACCCTAACCCTAATTGAACCCTAATCCTAACCCTACTTAAACAATTACCCTAATTGAATGTAACCCCTAACCATAACCCTAGTTAAATCCTAATTAAATTTTAAGCATAATGTTAATTGTAATTATAATCCTAACTTTAGTTGAATTGTAGCCCCAACCCTGACTCCAATCCCAACCATAACCCTAACCCAAAACTTTATCACATATACCAGTTGCACCCTAAACCTAATCTTAATTAAATCTTAACCATAATTAAACCATAATCATCACTAATTTAACCCAAGATAACCCTAACACTAACTAAGCCCCAATTCCATAACTCTAATCCTAACTCCAACCAAACCTTAATCATAAACCATAATTGCTACCCTAACCTAACACTAACTTTAATTGAAATACAACCCTAATTCTAACCCTAAGACTATTTTAACCTGAATGCTAATGAAACCTATGTCTTAGAATCCTAATTGAACTGTACAAACTAATTAAAACCAAACCCTAATTGGACCCTAACCCTAATTGGAACCCTTATTCTAACCCCAAGTTTTATTTGAGATAACCCCAACCTTAATTTAATTCTAACCCAAAGTTTTGTCGTAGAACCTAACTCTAACCCTAAACCTAAGTAAACCCTAAGTAAAAACTTGAATGAGTTATCTATACAATTTAAAAAAGGGTCTAATATAATTTATAATCAATTAAATTTAGTTTATGGACTTAGAAAAAAAAATTTAAATAAATTTGGTGAAAAGGTGTCATTCTCTTCTCTTAAGTATGAGAAGAATATATAATTTCTCTTCAAGTTATAGATATAAGTGAATTACACATGAATAGGCATTATGCATACTTGAGTGATTTTTGTAAAATTTAAAAATATTGTAAATAAATTTTTAATCTGACATTTTAATTTATTAAAAAATAAAAATTTGACCAACTTAAATTAGTCATTTTTCTTTTATGAAATTGGATCTTTTAAAAACTTATAAATAATGAAGTTTAGAATATAAAACATCTTTTTAAGATTTGAAAATATTTAAATGATATGAAATTTGTTTATATATATATATATATATAAAATAATCTAAATAAAATAACTTTAAATGTAAATATTACATATAATACTTATTCTTTAAATTTTAGTTGACATTATTTTTATGTAATAAAACTGATAAATAAACAAATATAAATTAAAAAAATAATATAAAAATAAAAAATAAAAAATGAAATATTAAAATTTAAAGAATAAGCATTATATGTAATATTTACATTTAAATTTAGATTTTTTTTACTTTTATATATATATATATTATAAATATATAGTATCGAAAGCATATTTTATGTTATTAATTACAAACCAAATCGCATTCTGATGGCGGCGTGGACTACTGTGTTTGGGCACTGGCTATCCAGCCCCAGGAATGCACCGGGGTGGACATGGCCATGCATCATGTAGCATCCACAGTACGGGGCGGCTATTGATTGATGTGACTGCAAAAAAACTCGCCTCACCTTCATAAAAATGTTAAAATGCAGAGATGTAGCGCTGACTATTTGGTTGCTGTGTCAGGTGGGTCCCTCCTAATTTCACTGTTTTCCAAGTTCCTTAACCTTACTCTTTTCTTAGTTTCCGTTCTGTAGCTACCTATTAGGGAGAGGGCCCAATAGTCGTGCACCCAATCAAATATAATACCCAATAGTCGTTTATATAATGTCCAATAGTTGTGATTTGACTACCCATAATTAAACAAAATGTATGCTTTTGATCTAAAAAGCAACCAATCATGTGATACCACATCAGCTCAACTACTCATGATGTAATGAGAATTGGTCTCACTATTTTTTGGGGCCCTTTTGGACACCTTGACAAAAAAGCATGCTGATGTGGCATCATATTTGATGATGTGGCCCTGAAACCTTAGTTATAAGCGAGAACTTGCCAAGTAAGCTGCTGTAAAAATTGGGAGTGATTTGAAATTTCGACCTAGGATAATTAGAAGCGAAGAAGTACCGACATGGGCCTCTCCCCTAACCATGCAGTTTCATCGAGTATTCAATAAATTGCATACAAAAATGGTAAGAGTTGTTGAGCCATAACTATGAGCGTTTTCAAGTGTATGCAGAATGGCTTGGCGCGGTTTCAAATGCACAATGTTTTTGTGTAATTGAAATGTATTTAAGACTTCTATCTTAATTTCATGCTGCAAGAAAAAGGGTTTCATGAAGTTTTTCTTTAGCCAATATTTATGCCGGAAAACTCTATGAAGGCGGAGGGCATTAAGTATAATTTATGATTTTTTTAAATTTATATATTATTAAATTAAATAAATAATGGTTATGTTGTATTTATTTTTGGTTTCTCATTTAATAAATAAAATAACTTTTAGTTAGTTAAATAAATAAATAAAATTTATTAATATTTTTTTGTATATTATTAAAAATTGATATTTTTATACATCTATAAGTAATTTGTACATGAAGATTATTTTTTAAAAATAAAATTAGATTAATAAAATGATATATTTATAATTTAGTATAAATTAATAATTACAAATTATGTTTAATTTTGTAGATTAATGTATTTTAGTATTAATGTGAAATTATGAGTAAATATAATGGATAAAAATATTTAATTTTATTATTAGAGAATGATGGATTATTCAATAGATATTTGTGAGTTATCTTAAAAAAACTTGTTATGAAAATTTATTAACTAAGATTTAAATCCATTAAAAATTGTGGCATTTGAATTGCATTGAATAATTGTAATGCTAGATTTTTAACTTTATAGTGGAATTATCAAATAGGGGGGAAACTTTTTGAATTGTTGAGGGAACTTTTAGTGCAATGCAAAAACTAAAACTTGAATGGAACATCAAGAAATTAAAAAAATAGGTATGACCAAAGAGGGCCACGATTTGAAAACACTATTAAACCTTCTCAACTTGCAATTCCTCAACTAAGCACATAAATGAAAAACTAACTTATCATTATTAGTTACAACTAACAAGTGGGCAAATTTTTGTTCACAATTTTGCATTTAATCCTAAAAGGAATAGGTGACATGTCTGAAGGGAACCTATAGTTCAATATTAATAAGAAAATACTTGTATAACTAAAATTATTTATTTATGTTGGAAAACTCTTTAATAATATTAAGTATAAAGATGATTTATTAAATAAAATAGATAGTATTTATTTTATATATGTTTGTTTTTAATTAAATAAAATTTATTAATAATTTTTATTATTATAAATATGTTTATATGTATGTAATAATTTAAATTATTAATAAAATAAATAATTATATGAAGGGATGAAGATGTTAACAAACTTTTTATATTTAAAATCAGTTTTTCAAATATATTATATTCAAATAATTATGAAAATAAAATAGAATCATTGAAATAATGAATGATGTTTTTTTTAAACATAAAATTAAAATTTACATCCAAAAGTAAAATAGTTCTTCTTAATCCAAAAATTGAGTAAATAAAATTAAATTATTGTTATGTAAATACAAATGATTCTTCAAATAAAAATAAAATGGACAATATAAATAAAATAAAACAATCTTTAAATAATTATAAATTAAATTTGAATAACTCTTAAAGTAAATTGTACATAGCTAAATTTGACCACTCCCATATGGTCAAATTCACCCTTGCATTCCTCTCTCTCGCATCCCTTAGCAATATTAATTAAATAATTCATTATTTGATTAATATTTCCCTTCAGCCTAATGTCCCCTAAGGTATTTAATTAATCAATCAAATACCTTACCCCCTTCATCTCTAAATTAAATAAATACCCCAATTTATTTTTAATTTAGTCATGCCCAAATGAATTAAATCAATTTTTAATTGATTTTCTTCTATCTTCGCATGTCACATCCTCCATAATCTTCCTTAATCTAGATTAATCTAATTAATCTATGATTACGATGAACACACCCCTAATCATCATTAGAGTCACATCCTCCATAATATCCCACTTGCCTCTAACCCTTCATTAGCCTGCCTAATCCCGCATTTGCACAACCTTAATCACCTAATTAAGCTAACCTAATTTTCATGCCATTTATGACATGTGTCCTTAGTCAACCTACATTAAATGCTTTATCTATTTGGAGAAGGCATCTCCTACCCTATGTGAATTTTTAATTCACATTTATTCATCCTATGCATTTTAAGGAATTTTAAATTCCTTTTCCCATCCCCATGAGGATTATGTCCTCTCAAGGCACATGTGGACAAGGACCTCCTTTATGAGGATATCTTGTCCATTCCCAAGGTACATAAAAGTACCTACATGTCATCTCCACCTCACCCCTTCCCTTCCACATCATTTGCCACATGTCAGTTTGTGACGGCTTGTGAGTTCTCAACTCACCCTAGCACTTGATCTCCTCCACCATGGCTTAATCCTGGCCCTCCATTTCTTTAGAGGCACTTTCCCAAAAAATGGTGGAAATGTCTCCATTTTGGATCATCCACTTTAGCAATCACACTCTCGCAAGCATTCAAGCCATCCCTTAGCCATTCAAGCATCCACCATTGTTGCAGCATTTTGAGCCACAATATTGCATCTATTCACATACCCACATCCTCCATTGCATTCCTCATCACTTCACCATCATCTAGAGCTAATATTTGAGCCATTTTGTCCAAGAAGGGGCACACAATTGAACATCAGCAAGGGCCAACCAAACCATCAATTTGAACAAGGTAAAAAGTTATATTTTCTTATGCTTTGTTTCAATTCAACTAGGCCTAATCTTGAGTGTTTGTTTTGTGTTTTTCCATGTTGCATTTTATTTAGTTTTGCATCTTAGAGTAGGTAAAAACACTTGCACACATAAATAAAATAATTCAATTACAATAAGTGTTTGTTAAATAGATGTACTTAAGATATATATACTAGTATACGCATGTTAAATTTGGTCTAGATTAATAAAATGATATAAATTAATAATTAAAATTCATGTTAAATTTTGTGGATTAATGGATTTTGGTATTAAATGTTAAATTATGAGTAATTGTAGTGAAAAGAGATATTTAATTTTATTATTAAATAATGAATGTGGTTTGATAAAAATAAATTTAGTCTAAATAAGTCAAACAATATGCTTATAGTTTAGTGTAATTTAGTACAAACTAATAATTAAAGATTGTGTGTAATTTTGTTAATTATTATTAAGTTAAGAAAGTGAATATAGTGGTAGAGATACTTGGTATATGATTGATGAATGAATGTCATTTGATAAAGAATATATTCTTGATTGTTACTAAAATGTATTTTTATGAGTCTTGAATTGTGTGATAAATCTCTATGATGTCACCAATTATGAATTTATGGGTTTGGGTATACTCTATACTCATGTATTTATTCTATGTGCATGGATTTGACCTTGTTTAGTGTTTATTTCTACTCTATAACTTACCTAAATGATATTTTTTCTTTGATCTTTTCTAATATTTGGAGACTCATAATATTTACAAATACCTTGAAAATATTATCATCATATCAAAATATAACATTTTCACCTAGGTCAACTCCAAAAATGTGTGTAAGAGATCAAAGACATGTAGCATTCATAAATACTTAGGGAAGGATTGTCATTATATTGCAGGTGGACATATTCACCTAGGCCAACCAATGTAAAAGATCTAAGACTATATACAAGCACCCAAGAATGATGCATTTAAATTTGTTATTCCTTTTAATGCACCAAACATAAGTGTTTCATTATTAATAATGTTAAGAGACATAATTATAGCAATGGAAATAAATGAGTTGTAATGATATGAGTATTTTAATAAAATACCTTTAACTTAAATTTAATAGCCATTTACATGTCAAATTATTAAATAACTCAAACTTGTCCCTTCAACCCCTCCTTGCTTGATTTGCATAGAATGTTGCTCACTATAGGTTGGATGTTTTTAATTTTTTGTTATTTAAAATTGACAAAAAAATACATTTATCTTACACAATTTTTTGTACACTTGGAACCAAAACTAACTAAGAAAAGGGTTAAAAGGAAATTGCGAAAAAAGATGAAGTTAAGGGTCCATTTGACATAGATTTTTAGAAAGATATATATATGCTAGTTTAATTTAATTTAATTTAATTTAATTAATAACTATTTTATAGTTTATTTACTTTAAGATTTTTTTAATTTTATATTAGAATTATTTAAGAATCATTTTATTTTGTATAGATATAAAAGTTATCTTTTATGCTTTGTTAACATGCCCACATAATTGCACTTCAC
The DNA here is from genome assembly GCA_007258455.2 of Sequoia sempervirens. NCBI lineage: Eukaryota > Viridiplantae > Streptophyta > Pinopsida > Cupressales > Cupressaceae > Sequoia > Sequoia sempervirens. The sequence continues at coordinate 28,992 of VDFB02392212.1, read as the reverse complement.
CTCTTGTTGTCATTGTAGTTATTTTGTTTTATTTTTTAAAATTTTAAAAAATAAAATATTTCTTCAATTAGAAATAGTAATGTATAAAATAAAATAATTTTCAAGTAAATGTTAAAATAAATAGTGTTAATGTCTTTTCTTATCTCTTTACTTATTTATGTGTTTATGTGTTCATGCATCTATTTAAAAGTCTAGATAGATAATAAAAATAATATTTATATATATAAAAAATTGAAATAAGAGTTAAAATGAATGATTTGTTTTCATTTAGCTTTTCAAAAACTTAGATTCTACTTGATATAATCTCAATATTGATGAAATAAATAATTTTAGTTATACAAGAAATTTTTTATTAATATTGAACTATAGGTTCCCTTAACACATGTCAAGTCTTCGTAAACCTATTCCTTTTAGGATTAAAAGTAGAAACTTTCATTTTGTGTGCAAAAATTTGCCCACTTGCTAGTTGCAACTAATAATGATAAGTTGGTTTTTCATTTATGTGCTTAGTTGAGGAATTGCAAGTTGATAAGGTTTAAAAGTGGATTCAAATCATGACCCTCTTTTGTCATGCCTATTTTTTTTATTTCTTGATGTTTCATTCAAGTTTTTGTTTTTGCATTGCCCTAAAAGTTCCCCCCTATTTGATAATTCCACTATATACTTAAAAATCCAGCATTACAATTATTCAATGCAATTCAAATGCCACAATTTTCAATAGATTTAAATCTAACTACCACATTTCATTATAAGCTTAGTTATAACACACCATTTCATAGCAAACTTTGTTAATAAATTTACATAATTTTTTTTTTTTAAGATAACTCACAAATACCTATCAAACTTTACATAATCCATCATTCTCTAATCATAAAATTAAATATCTTTATCCATTATATTTACTCATAATTCCACATTAATATCAAAATACATTAATCTACAAAACTAAACACAAATTTTAATTATTAATCTATACTAAATTATAAATATATCATTTTATTAATCTAACCTTATTTTCAAAAAATTAATCTTTATATAAAAATTACTTACATATGTATAAAAATATCAATTTTTAATAATACACAAAAACATATAAATAAATGCAAAATTTATTTATTTATTTAACTAGTTAAAAATTATTTTATTTATTAAATGAGAAACCAAAAATAAATACAACATAACCATTATTTATTTAACTTAATAATATATAAATTTTAAAAAATCATAAATTATATTTAATGCCTCCGGCTTCATAGAGTTTTCTAGCAAAAATATTGGCTAAAAAGATAGCTTGCTTCATGAAACCCTTTTTCTTGCAGCATGAAATTAAGATAGAAGTCTTAAATACATTTCAATTACGCAAAAACATTGTACATCTGAAACCGCGTCAAGCCATTCTGCATACACTTGAAAACCGTGATAGTTACAGCTCAACAAGTCTACCATTTTTCATGCAATTTATTTAATACTTGATGAAACTGCGCGGTTAATAGCTACAGAACGAAAACTGGGAAAAGAGTAAGGTTAAGGAAATTGGGAAAACGGTGAATTTAGGAGGGAACCACCTGACACAGCATCCAAATAGTCAGCGCTTCATCTCTGCATTTTAGCATTTTTATGAAGGTGAGGTGAGTTTTTTTGCAGTCACATCAATCAATAGCCGCTCCGTATTGTGGATGCTACATGATGCATGGCCATGTCCACCCCGGTGCATCCCTGGGGCTGGATAGCCAGTGCCGAACTTTGCAGGACTCGGCGCAAAAGGAGGAAACTTGATGTTCCAAGTTAAGCAGTGTCAGAAAGAAGTAAATACAAGTTGTTGCATGACTACATCGGATGGGCGGGTGCAAATCGTGCCTTGAGGGACTATTAAATGTTTTATTGCATAACTTAGCTGGCATAAGCATGGCTCCCTGCAGGCTCGGTATGTCCACTTAGAAAGTGTGTAACAGTTTTCTTTGAGGCCGTAGAAATTGTCATATCAAACAAATCACCCCCATTTAGTTCTTAGCCAATGTTTGGTAGGAAGAGGGATTTGGGAGATCCATTATCCTCAAACCGAGGCGAAGAAATATGGACTTACCTAGTCTATGCCAAAATTGTTTCCATTTAATGCTTTAAATTCTTCCTTCTTGAATACCCGCTCATGCAATTTGTAGTGATTTTGTCATTGTACCGTTCTCTTGCTGTGTCTGTTCCAATTTGCAGATCATAGTATGAGGGCCAGCCAACAAATTTACTTCCCCACCAACCGATCTCTTTTCAATCTCGTCAGATCTTATTGGAAGTGATGGATGTTGCAGTCGGTTTTAGGGGCGTTGGTGAGTACATTTATCATAGGCATTGATGCCTGTACTTTAGTGGTAATACTAGTAATGGTAATATTAATGGCGAACACCTTACGTGGAGTAGAAGCGACCAGACCATTAAACGAATCTCATCTGTTCATCCATATTCGCCATTTTTTTGGTTGTTTCCCCTGTTTTCTTCATTGCTTTCTCTGCCGCTCCTCCAGACTCCTCCTCGCTGGTATTACCTCTCACTTCTCCAATTTGGCGAGCTGCAGCCTGGAAATGAGGTTTTATCGAGGGTTGTAGAGTATGATTATTAGAATGAAAATTACAGCTGAGATCCTAATACTGAACACCTTCAGGTTTTACATTTACGGCATCCCTTATTCTACATAGATATATAATATATGATTAAATTAGCAGCCAAGACGCAAAACCGTAGGATAAAACATAAGAACTCCGTAATTGCATATCCCTATTCCGTAGTTGGTACCATGAAACTTGAAGAAAGCAATAGTATATATACTCTTAAATATAAGATATATGTTAGTAGCAGTCACAACGCAACACATAACATGAATTAATATATTATTTTATTATATTATTAGATATATAATAATATTGAGATAAATAATAATAATATTATATTATATGAATTAATAATATAAAATAATAATAATATTATTATAATATTATATATCATAATATTATAATATAATAATATAAATTATGCTGAAATATATTAAAATAATAATATTTTAGTTTATTTAATATAAAAATTAATATAAGTTATGTTTAGGGGTTAAACATGTTAGGTTCAAACTTTTATTAGGGTTGAGGTTCAAGTTTAATTACGGTTAGGGTAAAGGTTAAAACATGGTTTAATTAAAATTGCAATTAGGGTTGGGGTTATCATCATGAATAGGTTTATCATCACGAATAGGGATTAGGGTTATGGTTAGTGTTAGGGTTATCATCACAAATAGGTTTATCATCACAAATAGGATTAGGGTTAGAGTTAGAGTTATTGTTAGAGTTAGAATTAGGGTTATGGTTAGGGTTGGGGTTACAATTAGGGTTAGGGTTAGGGTTATGGTTATGGTTATGGTTATGGTTAGGTCCTAATCCTAATCCTAATCTTAATCTTAACCCTAATTGTAATCCTAACCCTAATCCTTATCCTAACCCTAACCCTAACCCTAATGCTAAACCTAACCCTAACCCTAACCCTATTCATGATGATAAGCCTATTCGTGATGGTAAACCTAACCATAATCCTTACCCTAACCATAACCCTAATCCTAACCCTAATGCTATTCATGATGATAATCCTATTCATGATGATAAACCTATTCCTGATCATAACCATAATCATAACCATAACCATAACCATAACCATAACCCTAACCCTAACTATAATCCCTATTCATGATGATAAATCTATTCATTATGATAACCCTAACCCTAACCCTAACCCTAATCCTATTTGTGATGATAAACCTATTCATGATGATAAACCTAACCCTAATCCTAACCCTAACCCTAATCCTATTCATGATGATAATCTTATTCGTGATCATAACCTCTAACCCTAACCATAACCATAACCCTAACTGTAATCTCTATTCGTGATGATAACTGTAACTGTAGCCATAACCTAGCCCCTAACCCTAACCCTAATCCTAATGTCCTGTTGTGATTTGATGGCCTGCCTAGCTAACCCTAACTCTAACCCTAGCCTGCTAAATCCTGCCCTAATCCTAACCCTAACCCTACTCCTAAACCTAACTTAATTAAACCCCAACCCTAACTCAATCCTAATTCTAACCGTAACCCTAATTCTAATCCTATTTGTGAAGATAATCCTATTCATGATGATAATCCTATTTGTGATGATACCCTAACCCTAACCATAACCATAAGGTAATCATTGATTAGGGTAATAATTAATTTACAAATTGATATTGTGAGAAATTCTAACCTAACCCTAACCCTCATCCTAGAGTTATGGGTTAGGGTTAGGGTTAGCATTTGGATTAGGGTTAGGGTTAGGGTTTAATTAGGTTAGTATTAGGATGAGGGTTAGGGTTAGAGTTTAATTAGGGTTAGGGTTAGCATTAGGGTTTAATTACGGTTAGGATTAGGATTAGGGCTAGGATTAGGGTTAGGTTTATTAATTTTGTTTAGGGTTAGGGTAAGGGTAAGGGTTAGGGTTAAGGTTAAAATTAGGATTAGGGTTAGGGTTTAATTAGGTTAGGTTTAGGAGTAGGGTTAGGGTTAGGATTAGGGTTATGATTGGGATTAGGGTTAGGGTTAGGGTTAGGATTAGGACTAGGGTTAGAGTTTATTAGCTTAGAGTTAGGATTAGGGTTAGGGTTAGGGTTAGGGTTAGAGTTAGTGTTAGGATTAGGGTTTAATTAGGTTAGGATTAGGATGAGGGTTAGGGTTAGGGCTAGGGTTTAATTAGGGTTAGGGCTATGGTTCAGGTTACAGTTAGGATTAGGATTAGGGTTAGATCTATTAATTTTCTTTAGGGTTAGGGTTAGGGTTAGGGTTAGGGTTAGGATTAGGGTTAGGGTTAGAATTAGGATTAAGATTAGGGTTAGGGTTTAATTAGGTTAGAATTAGGATTAGGGTTAGGGCTAGGGTTATGGTTATGGTTAACATTAGGGTTAGGGTTAGGGTTAGGGTTAGGGTTAGGGTTAGGGTCAGGGTCAAGGTTAGGGTTAGGGTTATAGTTATGTTTAACATTAGGGTTAGGGTTTAATTATGTTAGGATTATGATGAGGGTTAGGGTTAGGGTTAGGGTTTAATTAGGGTTAGGGTTAGGGTTCAGGTTAGGGTTAGGATTAGGATTAGGGTTAGGTTTATTAAGTTTTTTAGGGTTGGGGTTAGGGTTAGGGTTAGGATTAGGGTTAGGGTTTAATTAGTTTGGAGTGAGGATTAGGTTTAGGGCTAGCGTTAGTATTAGGGTTAGGGATAGGATTAGGGTTAGGGTTAGGGTTAGGATTAGGGTTATGTTTAGGATTAGGGTTAGGATTAGTGTTAGGGTTAGGGTTAGGTTTTTAAATTTTGTTTAAGGTTAGGGTTAGGATTAGGAATAGGGTTAAGGTTAGGATTAGGGTTAGGGTTTAATTAGTTTAGGATTAGGATTAGGATTAGGATTAGGGTTAGGGTTAGGGTTAAGGTTAGAGTTAGGATTAGGACTAGGGTTAGGTTTAGGTTTAGGGCTAAGATTAAGGTTAGTGTTATGGTTAGGATTAGGTTTAGGGTTAGGGTTAGGTTTAGGGCTAAGATTAGGGTTAGTGTTATGGTTAGGATTAGGTTTAGGGTTAGGGTTAGGATTAAGATTTGGATTAGGATTAGTATTAGAGTTAGGATTAGGATTAGGGTTAGAGTTAGGATTAGGGTTAGGAGTGGGGTTAGGGTTAGGATTAGGGTTAGGGTTTAATTAGGTTAGGATTAGGATTAGGATTAGGATTAGGGTTAGGGTTAGTGTTAGGGATTAATTATGTTAGGGTTAGGGTTACGGTTAGGTTTAGGGTTAGGATTAGGATTAGGGTGAGGATTAGGATTAGGGTGAGGATTAGGATTAGAGTTATGATTATGAATAGGGTTAGAGTTAGGATTAGGGTTAGGATTGGGGTTATGGTTAGGGTTAGGTTTTAATTAGGTTAGGATTAGGATTAGGATTATGGTTAGGGTTAGGGTTAGTGTTAGGGTTTAATTAGGTCAGGCTTAGGGTTAGGATTAGGATTAGGGTTAGGTTTATTAATTTTCGTTAGGGTTATGGTTAGGGTTAAGGTTTAATTAGGTTTAGGGTTAGGGTTCAAGTTATAGTTTAATTAGGGTTAGGGTTAGGGATAGGGTTAGGTTTATTAATTTTATTTAAGGTGAGGGTTAGAGTTAGACATTGGGTTAGAGAGATTTATTATATATTTTATTTTTGATATTTATTAAATAATTTACTGAAAATACAAATTCAATATTAAATATTTATTTATATATAGTGTGTGGGGATTTATCAAGGCATGAATTTTTTCAATTATGAAAAAAACAAATTTCATATATTTAATACCACACATTAAAAAAAATGAAGTAATTACAAATAATGAGTAGTACAAAATATGTTGTCGAAAGAAGAAATATTGGAAATGGAAGACTTATATGTTGCCACACATCCTCTTCAATTTTATATGATGATAAACCTATTTGTGATGATAAACCCAACCCTAATCCCAATTTTAACTCTAACCCTAACCAAATTACTATATTTTATCATTTATTCTACTATTGAAAAATATTATTAATTAATTTAATCAAAATATTATTAATTAATTTAATCCTATAGCTAACCCTAATTGACCTAATTGAACCCTAACTAAACTTATATGTAATAATAAATTTGAAAAAGTCCATTCATACTTAATTATCTAAATTTTAGAAACTTCACATATTTTTTCTAAATCTTATCTTTATAAAGTATTTTTTTGATTGGAAAAGATTGTTTAAATAAATCTATATAAAAAATGATGTCCTATTTTTAAAAAATCTTAAATATTTTTTAATTTGAAGTATATTAATTTAGAAAGTTACTTTTATATAATTTATTAAGTTCTTTTATTACATTTCTAAATGTATAAACTTAAATTTAGAAACTTTCATAAATTTATATTTCTAAATTTATAAACTTATCTTAAAATTCTAAATTTATAAACTTATCTTAAAATCTTTAGTGAAATCTTTAATTTAGTTTTTTATCTAAAAAGTGTTGAAGCAATTATGCTAAATTCAAACCTAACATCAAGCTCAGTGGAATGCCGAGTTCGAGCAATTCCAAAACCTACGAAATTGAAGTTAAATGTATGAATGTAAACATCAAATCAACCAGCAAAAATATCCGATGCCACAATTAAACTTATTTCAAACACTTCCATGTTAGAAAAAACAGTTAAAAGATGCATTCAAAAACAAATGATCACAGATAATAGTAAATTACCTTTCAAAATTGTTTTGGACTTCTGACCAATCCTCCTGAACAACAGATTTGAGCCTGCTTATTTCTTGTTGTACGCGATCATTATTTATGGAAAAGAAGAATCAGCAAAAGTTGCTGAGCTAGGTCGAGAAAAGTGAAGACGAAAATAAAAACAGGGGGGAGAGAATTTATAGAGGAGAAGATTAAAGGTGGTTAAAGCGTGGCCATGATTTGAAACGCCTGCCTCTTCGACTTCACCTTCTCCGTTACAATATCCTCTATTTCCCGTGGTACAAGAATTTAAATCTGACTGGGTTTTGTAACTGTCATTGGTTCCTAACGGTAGAGCTTTCTTTTTTATGTACACAGGTCCTTAAACTCTTATGCGACTGTAGAATGCCTCTCCACGTAATTAGATATTTAGTAATATCATATTTTAAAAAGGGGAGGCAATTTTTTTATTTGGCTTCTTTTCTTAAAAGAAAATAAATGTGATATATATCAATGAATATATGTTTATTCATTTAATGATTATTTTTAATAAAGATGGATATTTAATAAATACATATTTATATAAGAATTAAATAAATGAATCATAAATTAATAAAAATAATAATAAATAGTGATATTATTATGGAGGGTAATATTAATTGAAGCAATAATAATATTATTGATGCTAATAATATGATTATACTTTTAATCACATTAACAATATTAAGGTCACTATAGTAATGCTATTTGTGTACGTTGATAATATAAGAATATTATAACAAAATATTATCCTTGATATAATTTGAAGTTCAGAAATAATAATATTATCACAAGTCAATTCTACTAATCATAGTGTATTGTGATTTTTGTTGGATATCCAAAAGCGATGGTGTGATGGTATCATATTAATGGGTGTACTGAGAAGATTTATTTAATTTTTCAGATACTTCTAATATTGATAACTAGGGGCAATGTAGAGCTCTACCATAATAACCTACAATGTAAATGCATATGCATATTGAGAACCATATAGGAATACTATCATTGTTATTAATATTACTATTAATCCTCATGTCCTTAATGTTAGTATTAAAACAATGTTAGTATTGGAATCAAAGTTAAGCATGGACAATAGTATAGAAAGATTGTAATTGCATGAATAATTATTATTTCGACAGCATCATCAAAGGAATATATTTTTAAAGTTAGTGTAGATAATTTCAAGCAATAATATTTTGGTGGTCATGTGTGGTGCTGTTGATTGGAGGTTATTCTAGGTGCAAAATGTTAGGCACAACCTTAAAAGGCAACTATAACATTAATTTTAATTTTTATATAGTAAACATTAGTATCCTTGGACTCAACATTGATAATGTATTTAACGTCATAGTTAACAAATTTAACCCTAATGCTAATGTTATCAAGAGATAAAAATTAAAAAAACCAATATAAACATTACCACTACCTCGAGGAAATCTTACAATTGTAGAAGTCGGATTTTGACTTGTGTAATAGTAAGAAAATTGTGGGGTCAATTGAACAACTTTACTAGCAAAGAGTATAGTCCATTAGCTAGAAATTTCATTTGGGAAGTAATTAATGTCAGGTGGTTGTTAAGGGTTAGAATTGTAGCTAGAAATAATAATTTCATTCTTGGGCTATTAAACAATAATGACTGTTAAGTCCTGGGTTAAGCATAGCAACAACTTATACTCTAATATGATTCAACACTTCTCAAAGAGTATGGTTAATTAATCAAGACAACATCTTGATACTGTTTGGGCCATCATGTGTACATGTATACAATGGAGTTGTTTGGTGCAAACGATGCACTCATAATTGATTAATGCTTAATATATTGATCTTTTGAGTCACAAAAAAAAAACTCAAGTTTTTCTGACGAAAAATTATGGGCATGACATTAACAATTAAAATTTAAATGAGATGGCCAACAGAGCACAAGTCACGAACAAGACTCCAAGAAGCAATAGTCAAACAATAATCAACCAAAAGCATGCCGAAGGTTTAACGATCACAATAAGAAAAAACAACACTAACAAACTCACAAATGGAATGGAAGATTGGGCATTTGTCCTCGATGAGGACGATGGCTCGAAGTGGGGGACCTAGTGTAACCTCCGAACAACACCTCCATTGGGCTATGGCACGCTCAGATCTGATAAATAGGTGGAGTTGATGCCCTATACTTGCATCTTGCAGCAAAACGAAGTGTCGAGCATATGCATAAGGATATTATTAGTCACACCATGATGGGGAAATCACAGAGTCATAGGGTGCTTGCAAGTGAGTGATGTGACACTCTCCCCATCATTGACACAACAACTAATATCAACGCATGAATGCATACATTTAAAATAACATCATATCCATCATATTCAAATAAACAATTAACTAATCTGCAAAACATGATATAAATAAGAACATCAAATATCACATTAACATGGCACTAACATCATAATATTGTCAAGCAGTCTCAACATCTATGCATCAAAATATCACCATGTCTGAATAGTATCCACAGAGTCATAATGTCTATCAATCAGTAACATAGAGTCAACAAAACAACATCATATAGTCTAAATGAAATCCAAAATACTATTTGAACATAAGAAAACCGAGGGACATCACATATCTTTTATTATATGGGTATGTGCAGGATCATCATAGAAAAAACAAGCCCTTAAGTGGCGAAAAATTTAGAAAAATCAGAGCTAGGAAACTTGACGTAAAAATTTGAATAAATTATCTATATTATTTCAAAAATATGTAAAAATAGAATCTATAGCAAATTGAATGTAGTTTCTAAACTACTAGGTTTTTTTTCTTTTTAAATCTATTTGGTGAAAATTTAAAATTTCAATGCAGTAGTACTTAAATTTCAGGGAAAAAATAAGAAGTAGCTGTTTGCTGACCACCCTAACCACAATAAAATGATAATATTTTTTTATAAGATCTTAGATATAAGTAGAGGACTCATGTTTCCATGTAATGAATATTTTTTTGTAATTTTTTCCTAAGTAAATAATTAATTATGAATTTTTTATTACAACTTTTAAAAAATATAAAAAACTCGTATGTCTGACCACCTTAACTTGGTCAAAACTTCATAAAATTCATATTTAAAAAATAAAAATCTTATAGTATGCGAAACATAGAATGTGATGCATGTTTTGGATTCAAAAAATGTGATACCATTTGAAAGCTACAGATGTTTTTCAATCAACCTATCAATCAGGACTTAAGTTGCAATTCAAATAGAAAATGAATAATAATAATTTATTAAATTCAAAGTAAAGCATAATTTATATTGGTGGAAAGATGGGAATTTCCTTTAAAAACCCTTTTTTTTTAATCAATTTTGGGTAAAAAAAGGTCGTCGGCCACATACCATCATATCACCACTTTTTGGCCCATCATGATCCTGCACATACCCATATATAGGACAAAATGTCACAACTCCTACTAACCAATTGAAAGACATGGCCAATTTATGTGTAGCTCATGATATAACTCAAGAAGATTTGAATATAATCCTATTAGTAGCATCCTTCAAAGGGGAGGCTATAAACTAGTATATAAGCTTTCTTTCTAGCTCTATAATAAGTTGGGACTAGTTAGGAACTGTACATTATAGATTTATAAAGAAAGGAAATAATCCATCCATGGTAGAATAGTTAACCACTTTAAACAAGGCTCCAATAGAGACTATTACAAACTTTAAAATATATTTTTAAAAAACCCTAAAATATGATACCGAAAGAGATGAGACCTCTATCTCAAATGGAATTTTTATACTAATTTAAATATTTTAATCTTGGAATTTTATTTATGCTTCAATCAATAGGAGAAAATAATTTTCCTACATCTTATGACATAGCTATTAGGCTTGAAAAAATTTTAATACAAGAGGAAATCTTATACTAGGCTTGATATGCCAATTTACATGTACATATATATATATCCACCAATTATGCAAATGTCTTCCCTTGCTATAGCCCCTATTATAGGATCTTTCAAAGGTACATTATAAATAGATAAATAATTTTTTTAAAATATGATGAATACCTTGAGGGTGGTCTCCAATGAACTAAATTCTATGAAATCCAATAATTCATTCCCCTCTTAATACATTATATCAAAATAAATAGAGATATTGACCACCAAATTGATATCAAAAACCACAAGGAAAATATCAAAGAAACCAAGGGAATGATTTTATAATTAACCTAATTCATGTTCCCTTACAACAAATTTCCCACAAATCCTTATTAAGATAACCTAATGAAAAATAACTAATTCAAATGCCAAAATACTTGGTGCTAGTATTGTGTATCCCTTCATGCTCTAAAGCCTTACACAAAAGGGATCTCTTTGCAATATATGGGAGGAAAGATAAAAGGTGTATCTCTCTTCCCAAGTAGAAGGGATTTCTCTTGAAGCCTTTTATTATAACTGTAGAACCCCAATCCTATGCCTGCACAAACATGAGAAACAAACACATTATTAGATCCAATGCAAGTAAGAACTAAGATTCCCCATGAAATTCATTTACAATGTGCAAATAGGAAAGAAAATGAAGAAATGAACAAAGAAAAACAATGAAATCCTATTTTAACATGCAAACTCTGAATCCCATTGGGGAATTGGTGCCAATTTGATGTGAAAATTTTCCCTTTCCCAACTCCTATGCAAGCTTGATGAAGATTTGTGGGTGATTGAAGCTCCTTGATGAAATTTCGGCATAACTTTGCTATGAAACCTTGAAAATGATGAACACTTGATATGAAATGGATAAAATTAGCTCTTAATGTGAAGAGAGTAACTTTGCTCTAAGTTGTGGATCCAAAATACAAAGGAAAATCTTCTATTTATAGAAGAACAAGATGAAGGAATGAGCAAAATGGATGAATGTGGGATTATTCAACATCCAATGGGAAAGTGCCACTTGTCAAGATGTGAATGGAGGAAGCTTGAGCACCTTTTGATGAATGTGCACAATAAATGAAATTAGGTGGAATTTGAAATTCAAGAAATGACTTGTTGGAGGGAGAAAACAATGAATTAAATGCCACTTCGCTCAATGCACAAGGACATGTAAGAGGAGTGAATGCTTTGTTAGAAGGACAAATCCACTTGGAGGGATTTTCAAATTTGGAGGAATATTCCCCTAAAGATGCCATGTTGAGAGAAAATAGGGATTTAATAAATTGATTAAATGTATTTTCATGTGCAAACTTGGAAAAATCTCGAGAAATGAGGATGATTAGGATTAAATTAACCAAGATAAATGATTAATTTAATTAAGGATTAGATGATGTGACTATTTGATTTAGATTTATGGGTTGATTTAAATCAAAGATGAGAAGTATGTGATTTAGAGGCTAATTAAATAAAGATTTTTATTTATTTATTTGATTACAGGGGATTGATGATGTTAGATTAAATTAAATAAGGATTGATTTAAATTTAATAGACAAACTTTATAGATTTAATTAAATAAAATGGTTTATTCAATTAAATAAGGAAAAGAGAGTTAATTAAATAAAATTGTCTTATTTAATTAATAGGAGAAAATGAATTAATTGGATACACTGATTTATTCAATTAAGGGATGAATAGGTGATGACAAGCTGAGAGGGTGATTCAAGATGAAACGATGTTAGTAAATCGGGATCAAGTGTGTCAGTATATTTTCTATGTCTATAATAACAGGCAACACTAGAACAAGAAACACCAACATAAAACTTAGTCTCTTAAAATAAGAAATAAGTATACAAATAATAATCAAATGGTGTCTACATCTAGGATAATATAGAATAATTATCCTCCAAGAGCTATTTAAATAAATCTAGAGGAGAAATCAAAGTTTAACCAAAAAAAGTACTAGTGGAAAAGGGGCACCTGTTATTCCTAAGTAAATTATTCATGTTTTCCTAAATTAGCAATAATTATTTTGAGTCAAATATAGAAAAGGGATACTTACCCCTTGGTTGAAATACCAAGAAATAAATGGGTTTCATATGCTTAAATATTTCCCTTAACTACACCCTTTACTATAGTTGACCAAATGAATAAGACTATTGACAATTTCTTTTGATAGAAAATTATTTTAATTACTAAAAAAATGGACCAGCTAAAGGAATCCCTAAAGTGGAAAGAGAAGGGAAAATTTAAAGATCAAGTTTTCATCCCTCATATAACATAAATACAAGAGAAATAATTTACAAATTTTCCAAGTGACTAGTATATACATAGGTAAACCTAAAACATATTTCATTCTATCTTACTCTAACAATTTGTTAAAAATATTGTACAACTATATGATTGACTTAGGGTCCCTAGCATCTTTTCATCCCTAAGGGAGTAGTAGATAAACTAGGGTTATCTTGTGATACCATTAAAAATTGAGTAACCAAACGATATGGAAACCATATAAAGACATTAGGAATTATTAGGGATATCCCTCTCACTCTATACTCCTACTGTAATATGAATATACCCTAATATGTATAATTCCTTGACATATTAGCCATGGTTTGATTAGATTAAAGCGGGAAGAGCATGTACCCATTAAATACCTAATATCTATCGAGACAAAAGAGCACAGTCTCATAAGAAATGAGACAATAGAAAAAAAAAAACAAAAACAAAAACAAAAACAACTGAAAGAACAACAAAAGCAAAGGAACTGAACAAGAAACAAAATTTGGTGAATGAACAAAACCCAATAACCAATAACAAAAGAAAGATCAAGGCAGTTTGTAACCAAACTTGAGGAAAGGCCTCAAAAGAGGGACATGAAGAGAGTTATCAAGCTCAAAATAGAGCTTCCTCTTTATCATGTTTAGGGATCCTTTACCAAAAACACAATGGGGATTCAGAGGGAACAAAAATATCTTCTCAAGAACCAAGTACTATTGAGGGCATTCATAATAGTATCCAACTCTTTCATGTCACGAGGCAGAGGACTATGCTCAACAGATTTAGACTGGAGCAATCAAGAAGTTTCATACTAAAGTTCTTGCATACAAACCCCAAGCTTGGAGCAAAGATTCACCCTTTTGGGAAACTCCAAACAAGACTCAACCAAAACACAAAATATAGCATAAAAAAAGTTGGATCTAGATATAGTAACATGATCTAAGGTTATAAATCGACCAATGAAATTAGCAATATCCTAAAGAATGGGAGCTTAGGGAGACGTACCCAAATAGGCTACAAATTAATCTAAAAAATGTTGAAGCCTACAAACCATCTTTCTAAATGAAGGAAAGCCTTACCAAAAAACTAAGGGCCTCCCTAACAAATGCGAGAGCAGTCCTCTATAGAATGAAAGGAAAATAGCAGATAACCACTCATCAAATCCATAATGCGAAGACTAGGAGCCAATGTAGTGCCCCTCCATATTGTCCTTTCTAGGCGTTTGAGTAAGTGTTTGTGATTTCGTTGTTTAATGATGTTGTTCATGAGTATTTTGTTTTGGTTGGTATTGTTTTGTTTTATGTCGTTTGTTTTAAGTGTTGACTTTTAATGTGTTAATTGTTTGATTCTAATGTGTTATTGTTATTGTTAATTAGTTAATTTAATTTAATGATGGTTATTGTTATTGTGGAAATTAATTTAATTAAGCATTAAATTTAATTAGTAAAGTGATTTGTGAAATTACCAAGAATTTAATTAAATATTAAATTAGTTTGCAAATTTTAAATGTTTGTAGATTTAAATAAATATTATTTTAATTGTTGATATTTAAATATTTTAAATAGAATAATATTTTAATCATAATATTGCTTTATTTAATTATGGATTTATTCAAAAATAAATAAATATTTTTTTAATTATTATAATTGAGAAGGGGTAAATATATATATATATATAATTTAAATAAAGTGACATTATTCTACCTGATAAAATATTAAAATATGGGTGAAAGTTATTACAGAGATGGAAAGAATTAATAAATTAAAGCTTAGTGGAGTTAGGTGGAGGTTTTTTCTGAACGCAAAGATTTTCCTCCACATGGAAACCCAGGTGAAAAGAAAATTGCCAGGTGGAAGAAAATAAATTTTGTTTTTTGGCCATTTGTCCTAAAGAGTCTATTCCCTATTTTATTTTGGGGAAATTGGGTGAAAGGGGGACATTCGGGAATGAAAGAAAATTTTAACTGGAAACTGTGCTCTAGTAAAAGTAGAAATATTGCAGCCGAGAGAATTTTGGGAAGAAGCGATCAGAGGAATTAACTCATCTCATCATCTCCATCTCCAATTGCAATTCCAGGTCGGTGATGTGTTTAATTTACTCATCCTTCATCTTAAATTCTCTTTCTTGTTTTAGTTATTTCTTATATTTTATTTATGTGTAATTTCTTCTATTATGGGCATTTATTATTCTGTGAAAATAAGATTTCACTATGGTATTTTGTTGTAGCCATCAATAATATTTTGGTATAAACAAAAATAATAAAAAAAAATGTGAAATATTATTTTATATTTACTTGAGATTTATTCTTGGAATTTACTTACAGTTTGTTATTATTGTTAGTTTTTTTAATTATTTAATTGCATACTATTTTATTCTATAATTTTCCTTTAAGTGCATTGTTTTATGAAAATGGTATTGTGCTTTCTATAGATAATTGTTTATTATATTGGAGAAGTTGAAGTTAATTACTTTAATGAAACTATCTTTTTAATTTAAACTTTTAGCTTATTTTATTTTCCCTCTTGGTTAGGTCTTTGTAATCTTTGGCTTGTGCATTGTTTAGAAGGAATGATTATATATATATATATATATATAGTTTTATATTGACCTTCTTGGATTTTTAATTATCATTGTTCTTGCTAGTTGCCCAGTAGTTATGTGTGCGGTTGTGGTATTGTTTTAAATTTTTTAGAAATTATATATATATATATTGGAATAAAAGATTTTAGAATTTATATATATGTATATATATATATATACATTTATATTTATATTTATTTTGGAATATGTGTTCTTGTTGTGTTAAAAACAATAGATTAAATATTTTAAATTTTAAAAATAGTAATTGTTCATTTTTAATAAATAGGAAATTATTTTTACCTCATATCTTACCTTGTTGTAAGTCTAACACAATTTTCAAAATAATAATAATAATAATAATAATAATAATAAGAAGACCTAACTTTTATTATGTCTTTTGTCTTCCACGCAAATACACAAGGAGTAAAATGAATATAAATTCAAATAGGAAATATTCATGTTATATTTTCTATAAAATATATAGTTTCAACTTCCTTCTCCTTTCCTCACGTGGAGTTAAGAATGGTCCACATTTACTTTATTTTATTTTATTAGAAATGAGGTGGTAGTATTAACAAAATTATATCTAGATTAGATGATGTATGTGACACCCCTCTGATTTGTTATGTTTTCTTGATAGCTCAGATGCTTTGTTAGACTTTATTTTATGTTATTGTTATTCTATCGTTGATAGTGGAGCGATGATAGACTATATTGATGTGATGACACATTATATGCATGGTGATTATGTTTAATATGCTTTATATTTGAATAAATGCTTAGTTGTGATGACATTGCTCAATATGCTTATTGTAGTTTAATTGATATATTATCTCGTCAGTTGATGTGACATTGTATTGGTGAAGAGAATGGTATTGCATCACTCGCTTGCGAGTGCCCTGTGATTTCTGTGATTCTCTCTTCACGGTGTGTATGAATTACTAGCTGTATACATGTACGACTCTTGCTTGTGTTGTAGGTTTGCAGGTACAAGACAACAACTTCACCTGGTTTTACAGGTCTAAGTGTGTCCACTACTCAACAGTAATATTGGGAGATAGTAACGGGCTACCTAGTCATACCTTTACCCTAGTACAGTGTGTCATCAGTTTGAGTTTTGGTCTTAGCCTTATCATTGTTATTTTGGGTATTTTATTATTGCGCAAGTTTAATTTGGTAGATTAAATGTGTATTTGATTTAAATATTTAATTAATTGAATTATTGTTGAGAAGGCTTTAGAATAAATAAATAAATAAATTTAATTTAGTTATGTTATTAAAAACTTTTAATTATTAAATTATATGGGAATTAAATAAATAAGATTATTTAAATTTGTTGAAATATATTAATTGCTTTATTTTATTTTAAATGCATGAGGTTGGAAAATATCTAGGGTTGTTGATGGAAAAGATATTTTGTTGGGATAACTATGAGTTAGAAATTTGTTATCTTATTGTTGTAAATTGATTCTTGGAGGAAATATTGGGAAAAGGGAAGGAAGTTGTTTCACGGGAAGAGTTTTGTTTTTGGTGGAAAATTGGTGAAGAATTTGTGGATCTCTCTGAGGATTTTATTTTAGAATCTTGCTGTAGAATTCTTGGCTATGGTATTGTTGTGTTTTCTAGAAGTGGCAAATTTACTGGAGGAAGCTTTGGCAACATTGGCATTTTGAAGCTACAGAGAAGCTCGACAACAATTCTTGGGGCAATAGTTCTTCTAGAATAGGTTCCTTTATTGTTTTTGTGAATTTTGAATTGAAAGGTTGTTTATATTACTATAATGCAATTTGGAAATATTCAGGAAAAAATTTTCAATACTGTAGAAGTTCTTGTTTCTTTCTTTTAAAAGATTGTCGTGAAAGTTGAACCTCTGTAGAAAATAATTTAAAAAAATCCTCTGTGTAAATTGATCATTTGAAATAGATTGATACAAAAGGAAAGTATAGATCTTTGTAGAAAAACATTCATTTTGTTATGATTTCCCAATTCCTTTTAATTATCTGGGAAAATGAAATCTCTGAGCTTTCCTGTAGAAAACTTCTTCTGTGTAATTTATTTGCTCAACTTGAACCAGTGATTGGATTAATTACATATAAATATATATATATATATATATATATATATACATATATATTAAAATAGATATGTACATATACATATATATATATTATATATAAATATTTTGTTTTATTTAAAAAAAACATTTAAAATTCCCTGTAGGAATTTTTATTGGGAAATGAAATCAAAAAACGATACGACGAATGTTGGACTGTGAAATGAAAAATAATAATAAAACAAATTTCATTTTTGGTTTGGCAGCCACACCCACACCTGGGGTGCGTTGCTGTGAGCAGTGCTCCCCACATCTGTGTGGGGTAAGCATTGCCCATAGTCAGTGAACCCCTTGCGTAGGAATGACGCAACCAGGGTTCTGTCCCTGTGCGTGCGAATGTTTATGTTTTGTTTTATTTATTGTATATGGGTTCGATAATGTATATATTTATATATGATATATATATTATATGTATTATAAGTCATATGTATATAATTTTATTTATTAAATAATATATTATATATATATAATTGTATATATTTTTATATGTAATTATATATATATATTTAAATATAGTTATTTAAATTGTTTTATTAGAAGTTAGTAAATAATTTTTAAAGGAATATTAAATAGTTAAGTGCATGCAAGCACCAATTATTATTTTATAATGAAGTGATTTTATTAGTAAGATTGAGATTTGTTTTTATCTATATTTGTGGATTTGGAAACTAAACTTTTTTTTTAATCGCTATGGATTTATTGAATGGAATTATGTTTAAAAGGTTTATTTTAAATATGCGATTTTGATTGATTTGGATTTAGGAAATCCGAATGATAGCATTTGTTAATTGCTTGAAGTTGTATTTATAAAAGCAAGTGTTTTGTAACTGTGTACTGGGGGGAAAGTATTTGTTAATGTGAAAATCTAAGTCTTCCAAAGTGGTAATTGTGAAAGGGTTGTTGTAACTTTAGTTCACCCTTTGAGTTTTCTTGGGTAGTGCACGTATTGGGATTCAAAATTGGACATCCATAGGGACATGTTACCTTTTGAGGTGTGTTGATTATGTGTGGTTAGTTTTAGTGCACTATCTACCCTTGGGTGTGGTATGAGTTTATGTGTTTTCAATAGGGGAGTGGTTTTCAACGAGGACCAGGACACAAAGTGGTCTCAGGACAACTCGTGTGGGAGTCAGTTTAACTAGTGGAAATTAAATAACCTATTTTTAGGGGAATGGGTAGCTTAATACATTAAATTTGTAATTTAGCCTCACTCATTAGCTCAAGGGTTTGTGTTAGACTTGAGATGAGTCGAGAAGGCCTGGAATGGCACAATCATTATCTTATCTTCTCGAAAGATAATCGATTCCGCTCTGGTGTGCATGTGGGGCCAGAGTTCGTAAGAGGTTACTAGGATAACCATAGAGGGGGTCGGGACCTAGGAAGATCTCCTTTGGATAACCAATGCAACCATTGTGATGACACTCCTCCTATGACAACAGTTGGTTTATTTGTATTGTGCTTGTAATTGATTCAATGATTCTGGAAGCAATGTGACCATAGTTCTTGTTTACCTATACTATGAGTATTTCGTATATGGCTTGTGTCTAGAGGTAGTAGGATTGTCTTGGTTACCTTTTACTATCTCCTATCACGGGGTTTGGGCCTATGGGTACCATATGGTTGGGTGGTGTGCGTCTTATACTATTGAGTTCTCTTCCTGTTCATGATGGTAGGATCTTCTTGTTCGAAGAGCTTGTGTGGTTCTCTGGATTTGTTCTTTTGACGAGGGAGCAAACCCGAGACACAGAATAACACTCACAAAATAGAGAATAATATTTTATTCAAAAATATGGAACTCTTACATGCAAAGGATCTCAAATCCCCGAGTTCTGTATTACATGCAAATTACAGACTTACAAAAAATTACCCAGATTCCCCTTTCGCAGCATGCAAACTCTTTTCCCCAAAAAGTTACTCAAAAATCAGAAACTAGCCCATAAATAGACCCCTTTCGGTTTGGAACCAAAAACAACATTCGAGATAAGATTTTTTGGCGATTTGGTGCCAAAAGTTACAATTTGAAATTCAAAAACTAAGTCCTAATTCAAAAATTGGCAATTTTTCAAAAATCGGCCAACTTTCGGAAGCCATAACTTTTGATCTGGGACTCCGTCTTTCGAACCGTTTGCACGGCCGGAAAGGTCTCAGAGTGAAGAACGCGCTAAAAACCCGCTCCACTAGTTTCGATGATTTCTGGGCCCGTACGAGACTGTTTAGTGTCTCAAACTAGACTCAGAAGGTTTTTTAGGGCAAAAAGCAGAAACTGGAACTTGAATAACTTTCAAACCGTGAATGATCTTGACTTGATTCTTTCACCAAAGTGCTTATTTTTCCATCAAGAACCTTCCCATAAATTTTTTTCTTCTCACACCTTAAAATTGACACCTGCTAAAAATAGCAGTTGAGCATAAAGAGCAGAAAAACAATTCTGAAAGTTGGAAACTCTTATTCGACGAAAAGGGTATCTAGAAATGCAAAAACATCTTCAAAAAGAAAACAACAGGAACATAAATGGAAAGCATCTTTTTGGGTAATGCAAGATTTCCCTCACACCACTGGATGCTCCTCCATCATCTTCTCTTTCTTCATTGTAACTGGGGATCATTATGTATAATTGTAGTACCTCATTTGTATCAAGGTGAACCTTTGTGATGTAATTGTAATAATATTTATGATCTATTCATTATTGGATTAATGGTGTATTGGATGTTATGTGGTGTTGTATTTGTGGAAATATGTTCAATACATTTCTGAGTTAGTTTTATTTTGAAATGGTTTAATGCTTTGATGTATGTTGGATCATGGTTTAACTTTCATATGCTATGGTTGGGTTAATTTTATAAGTAATGGGTTTACATGTAGACGTGTTGCGTGGCCTAGAGGATGTATGTGGTTAGAGTAGAGTACTTTACTTTACTTGTTTTATTTTTTAAGAAAAAAATTTGTTGGGCTTCCGCAATGTTGCATCGTCCTCTAGGTTGCAGGATAGGGTTTTACACTGTATAAATATAATAAAATGAATATCTTAAAGAAAAAGATAGAGAGAATCAAATAATTGGGTGAAAAGTTTAAAAATTAATTATATTTTTATTTATATGATGAAAAAAATATCTTTATAAACTTTTAGAGAATATATAAATATGAAATATTATATATTGGAAATAATAAATTATAAATAAGTAAATAATTAAACAAATATTATTTTGGGTTCATGGATTAATTTAGTAAATAAAATAATTTAATATTTTAAAGAAAAAGATAGATGGGATCAAAAGTTTGGAAAGTAATTATATTTTTCTTGATTTTAAGATATAGAAAATTATTTATATTGTGAAAAATATATATATATATAAATTTTAGATCATATAGGGAGTATCAAGTTGTTTATATTTAAAGAAATGATTTGTTTATATATGTAGATTATTTTAAAATTGATGAATGTAAGACAATTTCTTCCCTTTTTTTTAGAAGATATATATATATGATTATGGTTAGATGGTCTATTATGTAATGGTTAGTTTAATAAATTAACCTACTATAAAATTGTTACATTTATGGAAGAGTAAATTTGTCATTAGAGAATTGAAGGTTGGGTAAATAAATTGAGTTAAGTATAACTAGGGGACTAAGGAGATTAGTATATTTGTAGGGTAAATTATATATATATATATATATATATATATGTTTGTATCTATGGAAATTTAGATGGGGTTAGCTTATTAAATAATAAACAATCAAAAATCCAAAGAGGCTATCAAGAACAATGGAAAATCAAAATAAAGAACGATTATACCTTTCTTTCCTTCCATGCTTCACCTTCATATCACCTTCTAGTTTGTAGCAAGTCAATGAAGCCCTCAGATTTCAAATTGAGCAACCTATACTAATGCCAAGGTCCTATGCAAATGTTGAAGGATTTGATAAATGCCTGTCTATGACAATATGATAAATGAAAATAATGACTATCAACGCTAAAATGACTATAATGCCTATATTAAAAATGACCAGCTCCTGAAATTATGAGCAAAATTGTTTTTTATAGAAAACACCATTTTGAGTGGACAGAAGAGATCGAACTCTAAGAAAGACCTAAAATGAGAGGTCCAGATTACATCTGAGAATCCCTAATTAGGGTTAGGGAAAATTTATTAATCAAACGGTCAAAATAATATCTCAGATAATTGGATCGATGGTGGAGAATAAATGAGACAAATTAATTAGAAAATAAAGATTTTCGAAAATCAAGAAGATAAAGATTGTCTGATTTGCAAGATTCGAAAAATCAAGAAGATAAGATTTGAACTGAAGATCAGATTTGGAAAATCAAGAATCGATTACTTGATTTTTGGAAGATTAGTTACTATTTTGAATTAAATTAATTCAAATTAATGGATTTTATGAGACAATAAATAATCTTTTTCAGATTATTTACCAAAATCGACTGACAGTTAAGATTGTGATGACATTTTAAATAATTGATTTATTTAAAATGAGAGGAATATTAAATTGGCAATTAAATAATTAAATTTAATTATTTAATTTAGAAGATAAGATTAATTAATTAAATAAATTAATCAATTTATTTAATTAAGACAGTTAGTGATATATTAAGTAAATAAATAAAATTTATTTATTTAATAATCGAAAAGAAATATATGAGTGAATTAAATAAATTAAGAAATTTATTTAATTAAGGGAAGAGTTAGACAATTAATGCCATATTTAATAAATAAATAAAATTTATTTATTTAATAATCATGAAGAATACAAAGACATGAATTAATTAAATAATTATGAATTATTTAATCAATAGTCGAATGTGGACCAAGGACATAATTAAATGTCATAATTATGCTAGGATGAAAGTGGTAAAATGAAGCTTAGGCCTAGGTCATTTTTAGGTGTCTACATTTTGCCCCTCTTTGTCATAATGTAGCATGTCGCATTGTGACAAAGAAAATAAGTTGAGAATATGCCCCAGTTAAGGTATGGAGTATCATTGCCCCCTCGGAAATTTTTTCAAATTTTGGGTCGGCGACTGAAAAATTTGTAAAAGGGCCCAATAAATCAATCTGATGACCAGAAAAACAATGGCGTAGTCGGTTTTGGAATAGGACATGTTTAAGACAGTCAACGGGGAAGTCAAAGTTGGTGAAATGAGCCTCCAGTAATGACCTTGTTTGAGAAATGTCATTTTGACTTTATAAATAGGTTGAAAAAGGGGTAAAAGTCAATTCATTTCTACTATTTACATTGCGAATTTGAGAGCTCAGAGCGAAAAAGCACAGCAGTGATGATGGTGATTCCAGTGACAGAGCACCGCGGGGGGATCGTCCGGACCTTCAGACGGCCAGAGTTCTCAAAGCCAGCGGTAAGTACCCTTGTCCCTCTTTGTAATTTTTTTGTTTTGCGTATCAAATTTGAGTTTCTATGACCAACAACGTCTGTGCCGCGACGCAACTGCGTTCGCGTTCGACGCAGTCGCCTTCGCGTTCAACACATTTGATGCGTCGCGACGCAAGTGCAAAAGCAAATTAAGATAGACCGGTGGTTTGCGCCGCATTTGACATATAGTGGGATGCATGTGACTTATCGAGTCACATTTGATTGCTGGAATGCCGCAATAGCGAAGTTGCAACGCATTCGCTGTTTTGACCGACGCAATTGTTAAGGTGTGTCGCATTCGCTTATATGCGGCGCAAGTGATAAAATTCATGACACAAGTGTGAAAAAGAGACGCATTTGCCATACTGGACCGCATTTGACGTGCGGAATGACGCAATTGACTGGTTGAGACGCAATTCCTTTACTATGACGCATTTGCTTTTCACTTGTCTAGAGCTTGTCTTGATGTTTGCGTAACTTGAGATGCATTTTGATAATATCAACCATTTTGCTCAAAGTGTTCTGGCGACTTGTTTGACGTTTTGCAGAGGAAACTTGCCCCGATTTATACCCGTGAGAGCAGACCGACGACATTTCGTTTTGCTGACCAGTTGAGCCCGCGAGAGCAGGGACGACTGATGCGATTAGGATTATTCTATGTTGCTTTCATGCCCGCCATTCGGGCGAACAAGGGACTACTGACAGCGCTGTGTGAGCGGTGGCATTCAGAGACTTGTTCGTTCCACCTGCCGACAGGTGAGGCCACGATTACTTTGGAGGATGTCTATCGGATTCTTCGGGTGTCGATCCGAGGGGAGCGAATCGTCTACGACCCTCGTCATGGTGAGCAGACCTTCCGAGCTTACTATCGAGATCAGGGTGTAGGATTGGGCATTCAGGGTTATGAGATCAGGTGGGAGTTCCTGGCAGAGCATTATGGTCGCTTTGATGCATTCCTTGCGACTCTGATTGGGGGGATCTTGGTTCTTGACTACCGGGGACATGGATTTCCTATTGGTTGGGGAGATGTCTTGGTTGGTATGAGGTGAGATAGGACAGTGTATGCCTGGGGTTCCTGCTTACTTGGGACACTCTACCACCAGTTGCACGATGTTGCTTATAGGAGAGGAGAGAGCATCTCGTGTGGTACCACGCTGATGATGATATGGGCTTGGGAGCACATATCCATATTCCAACCTCCCGTTGACAGACCATAGTTGGTCGATGGTATGCCTTATGCCTATTACTATGCTAGTGTGTTACAACAGACTCATATGGGTGAGGCAGGTTGGTGGCGGCACAGGATTGACACCATGGTGATGTTTATCTGGAGGCTGTACAGAGACTGTGAGCCGTGGGATGATGAGGACGAGCACCTTAGCTTATGCAGACAATATAGGTATTTGATTGGCAGGACAGTGCAGACATCGCTGATCATTGAGATGTATTTACTACAACGTGTTCTTAGGTAGTTCGGAGAGCAGCAGAGTGTACTTGCGGGGACAGCCGAGTATGCCAGATCGTCCTGAGCGTATGCGTGGGGGCCAGCCATCCCAGTGGCATTTGCAGAGCAGCAGATTGATGGGCTAGTAGCCCAAGCATGGGGATGGAGGGGAGGAGCAGCTGATCCCGGGACGACACCGGATTATGATTTATGGTGGCAGACACACAGGCTAGTGCCATTGACAGATCTGGATGGGCCAGCTCCAGTTGACAAACGGTCAGTGATTCCGCGGGTGCCCCAGGCCAGGCGAGGTGGCAGGGGGAGAGGCAGAGGCAGAGATGGAGGTAGGGGGGAGATGGAGGTAGAGGTGGAGACAGAGGCAGGGACGAAGGCAGTGGTGGAGACAAAGGTAGGGATGGAGGCAGGGGTGGAGACGATGGCGACGATGGGATGGGCAGAGACAGGTCCGGAGGGTGTGCCCACGAGTGGTGAGAGCAGCATTAGATGCCATCCCTGAGGTTGGAGAGGAGGGGGAGATAGAGGAGCAGCCCCGACAGGAGGGAGAGGGTGAGGAGAGACGAGAGGAGGAGGTTGCAGAGGATGTAGCGAAGGATGTGGATGAGGTGGAGAGACAGAAGGAGAGGGTGGCAGTGGGAGGTCAGGAGGAGGAGGAGGTGGATGTGGTAGGTCAGGAGGAGGAGGTGGATGTGGGAGGTCAGGAGGAGGAGGTGGCAGAGGATGATGACGATGAGGACGATGCCATGGATGAGACCAAGAGACTCCTCCGATGGCGGATGGTGGAGGGAGAGGAGGAGATACCGTCCTCCTTGGGATTATCACAGGATGCAACTACAGATCAGAGGGTGGCGAACCTACAACAGAGATTGGATGCCAGCATGGCATAGGTCAGGGCACTACAGGGAGAGCTTGAGGTAGCCCGGGTGGAGTGGGATCAGGTGGTGATCCGCCAGCAGGATGCAGCTCAGTGGTGCACAGATTTTGCAGCATTATGCACAGGGCCTATGGGGGATATGGCCCGGGAGCTAGCCAGGGTGAGCACGAGATTGGGGCAGTACCAGACCCTGTATTAGCAGGAAGTGCCACCGGAGCAACGGGATCCTACCTTGTCTCAGTCACAGTCGAGGATAGGCAGTGGCCGCAGATCAGGCAGTGCTAGTGGCAGTAGGAGTCAGACTAGTGTCAGAGGGTCTACCTCGACAGGGCACACTTCAGGGCATAGGTCACATCATTCACGCAGGCACACCCCGAGTCATGGGTCGACTGGTTCAGTGCAGAGGTCAGCACAGGTACAATCGCCAGTGGTTGATCCATCTTCTTCTCAGAGTCCAGCTGCAGTGACATCACAGATGTTTCTTACCGTTGAGATGACACCTGCCTTCTTAGTTCCAGTGGTAGCACAGACAGAGGTCGCTACAGGTCCACCTATCGTTTTAGTGCCAGTGACAGAGCTTCAACCACCACATTCTTCACCACGAGGGGATGATGAGAGTCGACCCTAGGGGCATTTTGTTATTGTGACACATTATGTATATATTTGAGCCTGCGAGCTCCATTTTTGGGATATCCCATGACTTTATCATGTGACATTGTACATTTTTGAGATGATATTATATGATGATGCAGTTTTGATGTGGCCTACATGTGTTATGTGATGTTCTTTGATTTACTGTACTATGATATGTATGATGTATGATGTTGATTTATGATGCCATGTATGTCCTATGATGCTTATTTGTGATGTTAATACCATGATGATGCAATGCTTATTTATATGAAATGATAATGATGTGCATAATGTATTTTAGTAGAAGATGCAATGTTGATGATTATTTTAATGCAATGTTTGTGATTATGTATATGATGTGATACTATGGATGTTGTATGTATGAACCTAATGCAATGTTTATATGATCATGTATGCACTTATGTTTTTGGATGCCACAGGATATCATCGTGAGATGGACGAGGGAAGATGACGAGACTGATGAGAGAAGATGACCAGACCAAAGAAGAGGAGATGACTAGACCTATGAAAATGCATGTTAATTCCTAGACCAAATCCTTCAAAGCTTTACCATAGGACATTAGTATTTATTGCTCTTAATCATCATTGGGCAGACTATCGTAATGGCCAAAAGACACCATGATATGACATAGATCAAGGTGTGCAAGGTCATACCATTACGTAAGACAAGCAATCACAGACAAGGATGATCATGACTCATACTAAGAGCGTGATTGCCCCAGTATTTTTGTCATAATCAACCACAAGCAGAAAAAGACAAGGACAAATCATAAGACGTCGTTGCTTCTCTAAATCCTGTTGCTAGGACATCCCTAAGAAACTAGCGGCATGATTGTCAAAATACAAAAAAAATAAAGCCCTTACCATGATATGTCACTATTTTTGTAAATCCCAAAGTCAGGACCTCGCTGAGAAACTAGTAGTCATGCGTGTCAATCATCATGATACGTTGTTGCTTCTCTAAATCCTGCTTAGTGGGATCTCGCTGAAAAACTAATATCATGATAAAAACTAAAAGACAATTGTCAAGTGTTTGCCAAGTGCGTCTGGATATCCATTGTTATGATGTCAAGATGTCAGGTTTAATGATGATGAGATGTTCGAGTATTAAAGCTTTGATGACGCTCAGACAATAAATGTCCAAATTTTCCAAATTCAGAAAGGACACATCCTGAATAAAATTAATGCCAAGAGAATTGATCTCCAAATGTCATATGACGGTGATGATGATGATGCTTAGGAAGGACACATCCTAAGGCATAAATGACATAGTTGGTTCCTCAGAAAGACATATCTGAAGAAAATTGACGATGCCTAGGGAAGACACATCCGAAGGCATGGATGACAGGGGCTATCCTTCAGAAGGACACATCTGAAGATTTACCTAAAGTTGACCGTTTGATAGGTTATGATGATTTGATCCGCTTTTGACCGAGTTTGACTATATGCCGATTTTGTCACGATGATATGATTGACATGTTGATGAGATTGTCATATTGAAAGAATGATTGTTTTACTTTATTTTTAGGAGTTTTCCCTTCTGGAAAATAATTCGCTTTGTCTTGAAGATATTCTGACATGTGTGCCAATGTAGTGTCATGAACCCTAATGGACTGACCTAGTGCGGCCTCGGGGGCCCATCGACAGATGGCCTTGCCTATGTCATACACTCAGAGACCTCATAGTTCAACACGACCAATGACTTTGTCCAAAGAACAAAAGTTTGAATCATGATTTTATTCCAACAAACCTAAATGGACTGACCTAATGTCTCAAGGACTCAAATATGAGTCTTGCCTACGTAGCAAATGCGCAGAGACAACGTAGTTTAGACAAATGACAAAGACTGATTGATATGATTGACTATGACAAGAGATGACAATGTGTTTGCGTTCTTCGAGCAGTCTAATGTTTTGTTTGTGGTTTTCTTCAGGACGTTTTATAATGTTTAGGTCTTTTTTTTTTTTTAGGACATTTTATGATGTTTTTGGTCTTTTTTCAGGACTTTTTATGATGTTTTTGTCTTTTTTAGGACTTTTTTGCGATGTTTTTGTCTTTTTTCAGGACTTTTTGTGATGTTTTTGTCTTTTTTAGGACTTTTTGCGATGTTTTTGTCTTTTTTCAGGACTTTTTGCCAATTGCCAAGATCATGTGCGACATCCACTGCCATTTCATGATACAAATTTTTCCCCCAGTCAGGTCCAAGACTTAGCCATTTTTAAGGAACATGGACGGGATACTGTTGGTTTACAAGATGGACAGTCATCAGGACTTGATGTCAATCGTTTATCCACTATGACGGGTAGGGTAGAATGTGGTGGCGATTTGCATAATAATGGTGATAATAACTTTCATCCTAAGTCAAAGCAGACAAAGTGACAATAGATGGCAAAGCAATGATTGACGACACATGGCGCCTGTTTGCCAGGTTTTCACCATGGT
>VDFB02392211.1:0-24609 GCA_007258455.2 Sequoia sempervirens | reverse complement strand
TCACAATCCACCTGAAACACCTTATTGAAATTTGGAAGGGCTAAAACAAGTTGCTCTATCACCTTCTTCAACATGTCAAAACTTTTCGCTACTCATATGCTACACTTGAACTATTTTTTATCCCCCCTTATTGTTTCAGTTAGGGGTGCACAAATACTACTTAAGTTTCTAATGAATTTTTTGTAAAAACTGGCCAAACCATGGAAAGATCTTACCTCAGTAATAGTTCTTGGGGTAGGCCATTCTAGAATAGCCTTCACCTTCTCTGGGTCCATTTTAAGACCTTATGTCGAGACAACAAACCTCAAGTACACTAACTCCCTCTTCACAAAACTACACTTCTTCAAATTAATCAACAATTTCTCCTCTCTTAACTTCTTAAAGACTACGAATATGCATTAAATGTTCATCTAGTGTCTTACTGAAAATTAAAATATCATCTAAATCCACAATAACAATTTTTCCTAGAAATTCTTTCAATACCTTGTTCATGAGTCGCATGAATGTGCTTGGCGCATTGGTTAGCCCAAAAGGCATGACTAACTGCTCATACAAGCCTTCTTTGGTTTTGAAGGCGGTCTTTCATTCATCACCCTCTCTAATTTGGATCTGATGATATCCACTATTCAGATCTATCTTCGTGAAGTATTGAGCTCCACTCAAACAGTCCATAAGGTCATCCATCCTCGACAAGGGAAATTTGTACTTGATTGTTATCTTATTTATGGCCCTAGAGTCTATACACATCTTCCATTCCCCATCCTTCTTTGGTGCTAGGTACTGTAGGTATTGCACATGGACTCAAGCTCTCTCAAATCAATCATTTTCTTAACAACTCTTGAACTTGTCGGTTCAACTCTTCATTCTCTGCAGGAGTTATTCTATGAGCTATCTTATCCGACAAACTGGCTCCATGGATCACGTCAATCTGATAACTGATCTTCCTTACCGACGGTAAACCTTCAAGTACATTA
Organism: Sequoia sempervirens; assembly: GCA_007258455.2. Taxonomy (NCBI): domain Eukaryota; kingdom Viridiplantae; phylum Streptophyta; class Pinopsida; order Cupressales; family Cupressaceae; genus Sequoia; species Sequoia sempervirens. The sequence continues at coordinate 23,635 of VDFB02392211.1, read as the reverse complement.
TCAAACACAATGTCCTGAAATTCATTCAACAAACCTGAAACTTCTATTGGCTCCTCTTTACTGTCTTCTCTATCTAGTCTAGGAATTAAAGCATAACACATGCATTCGTGTTTCATCCCTTCCAAAAAAATTCTTCCATCCAAATTCTAGCACTACTGCATACATTTTCTTCCACTTCCTTCAAGGGTTTTAATTTATGGCAGACGTTGTCCTTCGTCAGGGAATAGGTGTTAGCATGGTCATCATGTACAACACTCCTATCAAACTGCCACGGCCTCCCCAACAATATATGACACACATCCATGGGGATGATATCACACAGTACCTCATCACAGTAACTGCCAATCTTGAATTTCACCAAGCATTGTTCATTGACCAAAACCTTGTAGTCCTTTTGTAACCAGGAAATCTGGTACAAATGTGGATGTCTTTCCCTCTTCAGCTTCAACTTCGTGACCATCTCTTCTGACACCAAATTATCAATGCTTCCACTGTCAATAATGATGTCACAACATTTATCCTCACATTTGCACCTTGTGCGAAATAGACTCTTCCTCTGGTCTGGTTCCTTCTCATTTAGTAGGGTTCTCTTGACAACTAGGGTTTCTCCCCTTTCAGCATCATCAGAATGCTCGGATTGAGCTTCCGCATCTGCATGTGCAACTCTTGCATGACCTTTCGATCTTCTGTATGTCCTTCCTTAGTGTTGTGGACATTCATAGGCTCGATGCCCTTCTTCACCACACTAGAAATAGGTTCCTCTGAAACCACCTCTCCTAGATCCTTGTCCAGGTCTTCCTCTTCCTCTTTGTTCACCATTGTTTTGATCACGAGAGTGGTAGAAATTATCATTCTTCTAACTTCAACTGGTACCCATATCTCCAATTTTCTTATAATCCTCATTTCGATTCTCAAATGATCTTCCACCACCCCTTCTGCCTTGACCTCCTCGTCCTTTTTGCTTGTCCTCAAACCTCTTATTCAGCTTCTCTTCAACATTCAAAGCAAACTGGTACGCATCTTCAATGGTGGTCATTCTGACCAAGCTTAACTCCTCTTGAATACTTGGCCTTAACCCATTAAGGTAACGGGCTACTTTCTCTTTATTGGCCTCTGCATGACCTATTATGATAATCATTTTGTAAAAATCTTTTGTATACTCCTTCACAAACTATCTTCCTTGCTTCAACCCTTGCAACTTCTTCAGCAAATCCAACTCATAGTCCATTGGAATGAACTGCTTCTTCAGTTTATTAACTATACGGTCCCATCTGGTGATCTTTCCCTTTCCTCTCCTATTTCTTTCCAGTTGGACCTCTTTCCACCAAATATTGGTGTGGCCTTCAATTTTGTTTTTGCAAACTTGACCCAATCTGAATCCTCTATCTCTTCATACTCGAAATATTCCTCCATCTCGTTAATCCAATCGATTAACTCGTCCAGGTTCAAATTTCCAGAATAACTGAGAACTTCGATTATGGGTGTCTTTCCTATCTTGGAAATAGCCCTTAATAGCCTATCTTGATTTCGATCTTCTGTTTCTTCTATCTCATTCTCAGTTGGATCTTCAATCTCTTCTCCATCCTCACACTCTTCCCTTCTTTTCAGGTTAAACCCTCTTCTCAACTCTTCCTGCAATGCAACAATATGTCTCTGGGAGGCTCTGAAACCCTTATCTGCCAAAGCATTTCTCCCACCAACATTTCTCGCACAACCACGCATATCGTGCATCAGTCTTGGAGGCATCCTGACCTCGAACCCACAACCACAAGTCCTAGTGCGAACTACCTCACAATCGGCGATTTATCCACACGCTCAGGAACAACCCATTGTGATACCACTTGATGAGAGCCACAACCCGAGACTCAAAAAAGCACACGATAGAGGCAAAAACAAAATTATTATATATTTATTGGCAATATGTTCTTGTTACAGAAAAATTACGTTCCAGAGGATCAAACTCTCACATGCTTTAATACATGCAACTTTTTACTACTTCTAAAAAGAAATTTCCCTTTTTCCAATACAATTCTCTTCCCCAAATCTTTTTTCTGAATTTCAAAATGAGTCCTAAATAGCCTTTTTCCAGCTGGAGCCAAAAATACAATTTGAATTTTGAATGTAGGCGGTTGGGCACCAAAATTTGAAATTTGAAATTCAAAAATTGAGTCCCAATTCGAAAATTAGTTATTTTCCAAAAAATGACCAACTTATGAAAGCCATAACTTTTGATCTGGGACTCCATTTGACGCATCGTTTGAAGAGTTGAAAAGGTCTCGTAGTGTAGTACATGCTTAGAATTGTCTATGCCAATTTCGACAATTTTTGAGCTCGTATAGGACCGTTTAATGCCTCAAACTTGGCTCGAAAGAGTTTTCAAGACAATTTTGGGAAACTAAAACTTGAATATCTTTCAAACCAGGAATGATCTTGGCCTAATTCTTTCGCCCAAGTGTGTTTTTTTGTCTTGAAGCTTCCCATAAATTTCTACCTCAAGCCTTCAAATTCATACCTAGTAAAAATAACAGTTTGACCAAAAGAAAGCAAAAACTAAAAAAATTGAAAGTTGAAAATTCTTATTTGACAAAAAGGGTATCCAAAAATGCAAAAACATCTATCAAAAAGCTAACAGAAAGGAAAATATTTTTGGGTGATGTAGGATTACCCTTACACCACTAGATGTGCCTATATCATTGTCTTTTCCCTTTATAATTTTAATTTAACATCAAGATTAAGCAAATCAACCCAACTTTGGAAGTTATTTCTTTTAAAAATCACGTTTTGAAGCTTCCTAAACTATTGAGCTGACCATAATCAAGATAAATTAAAAAATCAGCAACCAACAAATTATTTCAAACTATTTAGAATAAAATTCAACATTAGCATTCATAAGTACACTGTTAGTATAGTATGTTGATAATATCATCCTTTTTTCAAACACCTTGAGGCATAGACAAATTATTGAATGTTCGACATTCTAATTTGATGGTAGCTATCAAAATCTTGATTAATGAGTTGAAATTTTTCAAAACATGGCCTACAATTTTTTCAATAACCAACCTTTACTAATTGTTCTCTTAGAAATTCTTGGGATTGACTTAAAAGAAAAATATTGCCAATGTATAGTCCTACGATGGTTTGGAAATCATTACAAAGATTTTTGACTCTGGCATTGACATTTTATAAAAGGCCTTGTTTTTGACATGTGATTCTATGGTTTTAGAAGTTTGGGGCAAAATTATTAAGGAACAAAATTAAACTATTCTAGAAGTAATTCGTTTAAATGAATAGAACAAAGATGAAAACAAAATTACTACGAAAACCATCAAACCTAATCTTAAACACATCCTACATTTATAGAGATATTACAAAAAAATAAATAACAATACAAAAGTAAAATGAATTCACATAAGCTACATAGCAATACTAGTTGATGGATACTCGGATACTACTAAAAACATAATAGAAATAAATGATACACTGATTTAAAATAGACTGAAGATGAAGCACACTTCCTTCTAATGTGCCCATTATATTAAGATATCAAGCATATCTAGAGAACCAATCTGGTCTAAAGGGTATTATAAGTCATTGTAATCATCACTTCACAGTAGGACTGCATAAAAATGGTTCATATGTTCAGTTATCAATATAGATCTGCTTGCCTTCAGAGGCTTAGTGAATGCTTCATTACTTTTTATTAACAATTTCTCCATCTAAAAAAAGAAACGTGGATAGTTGCTAACCAAAAGAGGAACAAATGGACAATTTGAGGTTTTCAAGTGCAATTATTTATTTCAAATGGTAGGTAATTGTCATTTAGGTCACCAGACAACAAGTAAGATTTACGTACTTCTTTCCAAACACTAGGCCATAAGGTATAAAATCCATGCACAAGGAAAATTCTGGTGTTTTACAAGTTAATGGAACTCTTTTATAAAGCAATTCTTGTTTTCCCTCCATAAATAGCAATGATCATCATTTTTGACAAGCAAATTTTTAGCTATTCTCATGGCAAACAACAAATTAATAATAGAAATTTCTAGTATATTTATTATTTCATAGCATCATAAACCTAAAATTGTGTAGCCAACGACAGAATAATAACAAAGGAGTACCATGAACAGTTCCAATTGCATATTGTCCACCAATCAATTGCCTGTTATGTGAAAGCAACAGTTGTTGATGGAATCAGACCGCTTAAAAATACAATTCACACTAAGTAAACCAATACCTTGTACAATCTGACCTACTTTGGTGATATGCAATCAAACTGTGATGGTGGTAAATTTTGTATTATACAAATTGTATAACTGTTTTGACAACCGCGTGCTTGATTTGAAGTAACTTCCAGCTACAAAAAACCCAGATGTTTGCTTACAAGCATATTCTCTTCTCAAAGACCTGAATCCTCATGTACAAGGAAAATATTGCTTTTTCGAAAGTTCATGGAACCCTCTGTTTAGAGAAAGTTTCATCTATAAATAGCAAAAAAAATCATCTTTTGCAAATTAATGTTTAATTGTTCTCGTGGAAAACACCAAATGAATAATTAAAATATCTGGTTTATTTCTTATATCAAAATGTAAAATTGTCTAGATGGAGACAGAATACTAACAAAGAAGTACTATGAAAAGTTTGAATGATATATCATCCATCAATCAATTGCCTATAATGGAAAAGCAACAATTTTCATGGAATCAGACTGCTAAAAATTGTCATTCACATTAAGTAAACCAGTACCTTATTCATACAAACTGCCCTGCCTTGGTGATCTGCAATCAAACGGTGGTGGTGGTACAAAAATTATTATATAAATTGTAAAACTATTTTGACAACAAAGTGCTTGACCTGAAGTCAATTGGAATTTAAATTGGTAGGAAGAATTACTTCCAGCTACTAGCAAGCCACACACATTGCTTGCTTATACCCTACTTATCCTAACACCCTCCCTGCTTCTAAAATCTTGTGAGGGAATTATACAACTCTCTGACTGATGCATATGACCAACATACAACTAATTTTTGTTAGAGGTAAGAACCATGTCAAGACTCTTGAAAATAACAGTGTTGCCTTTAAAGAATCGGTATTGATTATTAAAAAATGCCGAGTAACAACCTTTTTGCCCAGCTGCTTTTTCCCTCTCAATTATCCTTGGTGTTATGTACAAGGCTTCAAAATTAGGAGCCTTGGTACTCATTTAGAAATTTTCACAAGCAGTCTTGCTTTACATAAGAAGAATATAATGAGTTATCAATGGATTTGAGAAGATCATCAAACCTTGTTGATTCTCAGCGAGTTAAAGCCATTTTTATTCTGTTCAAGCTCCTGTATACGAAGTTGAGCATTCTGTTGAAGGGAAAAAAACATCTATATATAAATCAAGTATAATGAACAAAAAAGAAAAGGACAATTTAAAAAAATATAAGGAATAATTCCACTATTCACATTTTAGGAAAAATTTCATTCAAAAACCTTGTTGCTAGGTTCATTATGATAAAGAAGAATTTGTAGATGGTAAGATATGATGTTATCAAGATTTCTAAAGGAATGTCAGCAAGGAAGTTATGGTATGATTTATATAGCCATTGAATCACACTATTAGTTGTAGGAGCAAGACAAAAGATGAGGAAATTTACCAAATGAAAAAATGCCTATGCATCGAAACAAAAATGCCCCATCTTTGCTATAAAAAAGTATATTAATTACATAACACATATTTAAGGATGTCATACGTTTGAAATTATTTAGAGACTTTAAACTATTGTTTTTGTTAAAATATTAACATTTGTATTAGGTAGCATAATGTATAACGGAAGCAAAGACTAACTGGCTTACAAGCATAAGAACATAGACTTTCCCCATTGAGGTAGATCATTATGGAGGAGATCCAGATTTGTAATAATTTATAGGCTACTTCTTATGATTTGTTGTACCCATCCGAAACCCAATATCATTATTGTATGTTCAGTCCAAATTAGTGTTAATGTTTTCTGGATTAGTTGTAAAGAAGTTGTTTCATGGTCTAATAGTTCAAACCATAGTTCACGGACTCTCCAAGACTCGCTGCGGACTCGGCAAACTCGGGGGTCCATTGGTGAGCCAAGTCAACTCGCCACAGACTCGAGAGTCGAGTCTAGGGGAATCTTGGGTCAAGACTCCTGAGTCCAACCTCAGGACTCAGCCGAGTCCTGAGGTCGGACTTGGGAGTCTCGACCCAGGACTCTCCTGTGCGGCTGGGAGTGAAAAAGGGTTAAAAACCCATGTTTTTTTTAACTTTTTCTTTCATTTTAACACTCGAGTTTGTGAAATACAAGTCTGCAAATTGAAGTTTTGTTGAAAGAAGGACGAGTTAAGAAGATCAAAATAGAGTATGGTAAGTGATTTAACAATTCTTTTTTTTTGTTTTCTTGAATTCAAAATCAGAAAAATCAAGAAAAATAAGGGGAAATGCTGCCAAATTTTTTTCTATTTCCCTTAATAGCCTAATTCCTACTATTTCTAGTTTGGTTTTGCATTCTTTTTTTTTTGCAAATGTTTGAATCACATTTATTTGCTAGATTTTTACCAAACCCTTGCGGATTTTTTTTTTTTTTCATGTTGAACTTGAAATAGCAATGTCGTCTTCAAACCTAAAGCGAACGAGAAAAGACCCTGCATGGAAGTATGGAATACTAAGAAATAAAAAAGGTGAAGTGACATGTACCGAATGCCAGAAATGGATGACAGGAGGAGTAAACAAATTAAAATACCACCTTGCAAGAATACCTGCGCAAAATGTGGAGGGATGCACTAAGACTACTCCTGAGATTATTAGAGAGATGAAGGCCCTTCTTGTTGATTATGAGCTAAAAAATGATGAAAGACAAAAAACAAAGGATGCACTAGCAGCAGCGATGAGTGGATCCCCTTCTACACAATCTATGCCCCATGGTACTCCAAGTCCAAGCATCTGTGGTCCACATTCATCTTTTGGTGAGAGTCCTGAGGGTTCCTCTTCTACTGCTAGGGCTAGCCAAGGTCCTTTATCAAGACCAAATTATTTTATTCCACGTAATGTTCCAGGAGCACAACTTTCACTTGAAGGTACCGGTTGGAATAAGGAAAAGCATCATGAAGCTAGGATGGCAGCAGCAAACTTTTGGTTCTACAATAATTTACCTTTCAATGTGGCAAGCAGCCCATATTGGGAAGGTTTGGTGAATGCCCTTACAATTGCAGGAAAGGGGTTTAAGACCCCATTAGCTAAAGATTTGAGTGGGCCATTGCTAGAGGAAGTCGTAAAGAATACACGGCTTGTGGTTGATGAGCAAAAAAAAATTTGGCGAAGAAAAGGTTGCAACATTTTATTTGATGGGTGGACAAATGGACAAAATAGAACTCTCCTAAACTTTTTAGTGGCCTCTAATGGTGGATTGGTGTTCCTAAGATCAATAGATGCCTCCCATGAAGTCAAAAATGCTAAGACTTTATGCAATTTATTAGATGTGGTGGTCCAGGAGGTTGGAGTTGATAATGTCCAAATTATCATGGACAACGCAGCTGCATATGTAGCTGCAGGTAGACTACTTATGGAGAGGTATCCCACAATTGCATGGTCTTTGTGTGTTGCACATTGCTTGGACCTATTGCTAGAGGACATTGGGAAGATTTCATGGGTCAAAAGTGTGGTTGAAGATGCAAAAAGTGTTACAAAATTTATCTACAACCATACTTGGGTGCTTTCTTTAATGAGAAAATTCACAGATGGCAAGGCCATTGTGCGACCTAAAGTAACACGATTTGCTAGCCACTTCCTCACATTGCAAAGCATTCTTGGTGCCATTGGTCATCTCAAGCAAATGTTTGTGTCCGATGCTTGGAAGGAGTCCTCATTTTCCACTAGACCTGAAGGGGAGAGGATTGTTGCCATAGTTTTTTATGAGACATTCATCAAAATTGGAGAGGAGTTGATGGGGGTAAGTAACAAACACAAAAAAATATATATATATTATACATGATAATCTATTTGCTGTTTTTATTTTTTGAGGGGTTAATTTTGTTATAATTTAACATTTGTTTTCATATTTTTAAGTGATAGAACCTTTGGTGAGGGTTCTTCGTATGGTGGATGGAGAGGGCATGCCAATGGGTTTCATCTATGAGGCCATGGATTGGGCCAAAGAGGCCATATCACATCACTATGGCGGCAACAAAAGGAAATATGAAATCATTTGGCGCATCATTGATCGGAAATGTTCAAACCAACTCCACCAACCGATTCAAGTCTTTGCCTACTTCTTGAATCCGAAGTTCTACTTCTCGGACACATTTAAGGCGGATGAGGAGGTCATGGAAGGTCTTGTCACATGCATTGATAGGATGGTGCCTAATCGTGAGCTGAGATATAAGGTGCTTGATGAGTTGGAGGTGAGATTTGTTACATATTATTTATGAATTTGCAATGTTGAGCCTTGACTATCTATAAATTTTCTATATTTGATTTACTTTTTCTTTTATCTATTCAAGGTCTACAAGGGTGCAAAGGGGAGACTCTTTTCCTCCCAACAAGCAATTGAAAGGAGAGGAAAACAACTAGGTAAAAAATGAAATTAGAAACTTGATTCTTACATATAGATTTTTTACTTTATTCTTATTTCTTAAACATGTTTGTAGATCTATGATGGGAGAACTATCGTGCTAGCACACCAAATCTTCAAAAGCTAGCCATACGTGTCTTGTCGCAGCCATGCAGTGCTTCTGGGTGTGAACGTAATTGGAGTTTATTTGAGAACATTCACACAAAGAAGAGAAACAGGTTGACTCAGCAGTGCCTAACTGATTTAGTTTTTGTTTGGTACAACCTTCGCCTTCGAACTAGAAAGGTGGAGGGTGTTTCACATGAGTCCATCGACTTGGATGACATTGATCCATATGGTGAATGGACTATTGATGAACAAAATGATGAGGCTGATGTCTTCCTTACTGATGAGGATCTTGCTGAATTAGAGAGAGCAGTAGTAGAAGAAGAAGAAGCAGCAAGATTGGATGCCATGGAGGAGGACAAAGACACATTTGAATATCAAGAAACCACTGGCACTACTCAATCTCCTAGTCCTCGCTTGGATACTAGAGCACGGGCACCTTCTAGTTCTAGGCCTTAAAAATTGAGTACCATTGGGAGGGGAAAGAGGAAGATGTAGATTATATGTGGTTGTTAATGTTTTCCTCTTTTTGACATGATTATATGTAAACATTTATAAACTTATGATGCTGTTATACATTGAAACTATGAGTATTTGATGACTATGAATGATGAAATTTCAATTATTGAGTGTTTGATGATCATATGACATGTGTAATCTTTGAATTATGAGTGTTTGATAATCAAATTAGGCTCTTATGTTCTCTAAATGCATTAATTTGTTCTTGTTATTTTGTAAAACTACGGTTTTTTTTTTTTTTGCTGAGTCCTAGCCGAGTTTTTTCCCGAATCCGAGTCATATTTTTGGTTTGCTGAGTCCACGCCGAGTCCGAGTTTTCCAACTATGGTTCAAACTAATGAATTTTTGGAGATTACTAGAGATTAAACCATTTCCGTTAAAATGATGAAGTCTCTGTAAGTGATGATTGTGGCAATGAATAAGTTCTAAACTGCTAACGAAAATTGCTTGGAGCTGCAAAAAGAATATATTGATAAGTAAAGGGATAATGATGAAAGTTCAAAGACAAGTTTTGGAGCACCTTTTGCTAGATCTTGTCATTTTCTGAAAGTAACAGTTAATGTTATGAAATTGTGCCTATAAGAAAACAGATATGGTGGCACAGTTGTTACAAGGCTTTGTCTTATTCTTTTCTGTCATCTAAAAGATGTATGATGCTGACCAATGAAAATTGTGTTTTCAACAATCACGGAAAAGAGACTTTTCAAATGTGAATTGATCCTTGGAAAAGGGAAAATGATATCCTAATCAGCACCTATGAAAATAATGCATGGCAAGGGGAAGATGATACTACAATGCTTTACAAAACATTGTGAGTATTAAAATCGTGCCTAATGTAAATATCAAATAAAGAGCACATTTGAAAGATTTAGTCATTTTGTAAAGTGACCGTTATTAAAGGAAAATTGTGCCTATTAGAAAACATATATAGCAGGTGCAGTTTTTTTACAAATCAATAAAAGTCTAAAATTGCACCATAGAAGACTTGACCGATAAAAGATGACTCAAAAAAGACAGGAGTGATTGGTTTATCTCATACCTATTTAGTACAAAGAAAATAAAATTTTGTGTGAGTAAATTGCACCTCTTTCAAACTGGCTGATACCTTGAAAAATTACACGCACTCTTCTAATTTCTGCTTGTCCAAAAATATGTCATTCTCTAAATTTTGCCATCTACTAACATCAGGCACTGATATTTTTAAAGCCTTATTTCTGTACTAAATTGGCCAGGCAAGGATTCAAGATATAGTTTTGGTGTTTAAAAACTATAAAAACTAAAAAAAACGCCAGTAAAATTTTGGGATGAACTGACCAAGCTGAAGGTGATGTGAAAGTATATGAAGAAGCTATCATTCACTCAGAACTCACAAAGAAAATTCGCTTCTGCTGTCCTTAACAGCAAACAGATTTCCTTTTCTGTTTTCTTCAGGTTTCAAGAGTGTTTGAGTGGCCATATCAAAATATTTTTGGGAGTTGCAGCTGTTGGTGAATGATATTCACTCTCAACATTCTTCTATTCTTCATTGTCTTGATATGCAGATAAATCACCAAATGAATTATCAGATTCAGAACATTTGTTGTAATTTTCAGTCAAGATTTGATGCAAATAAAAAGAGTACTCAGAGTGATGAATTTCAACAAGGGATTGGTGTAAAGAGCAACAAAATCAACGAAGGATGTTCATATTTAAGGTATCAAAATTGAATTCTCATTGTTTCACTGTCATCAAAGCTCCAGAAGGTTTGTCACAGTCGAACTTTATCAAAACAGAGGATCTGCCATGAAAGCTTCATTGGAATCATTCAAAACCACCTTTCCAGAGAAGTTTATTTTTAACTCCTATTATTTTAAGCCATCACCATTTTTTAACAAAAGAGCATATTCTAAGTTTTACTATTTATAGCCTGTGCTATTTATAGCTTTATGCTATTCTTAGCATTCCCTATTTTAAGCCAAGAGTCAGCTAGTGTTAGAATGTTTATCTATAGATCAGTTGTCATGCGAGAGCTGTGAGCATTAGGGGATAATTTGTAATAAGTGTGATCGTCAATTTGATTGACAATTGCATGTCTTAGGTTTATGTTACAACCCTTTTGTCTTGAACTCTTGAACAAGATTATGGCAATGAAATTATGATCATTATGTTAGTTGTGATTAACTACCATTCATGAGAATGTGAAATTGGGAAAATAATTTTAATTTCTATGTTGTAACTGCAAATATGAATGATTTTCTTATATATGTGTAAATGAATGTGTTCATGAGTTTATATTTAAATATATATAAATCAAGAACGGTCTAACCCTAATTCTTTTTGTCAAATGGTTGCAGGATAGCCAACACCTCGAGGGAAAGGGAAATATCATCAAGGAGATGTCGTAGTTAATAAAGGATCAAAATTATCATCAAGCCTCGAGTTGGTGTAAGATAGCTATATTGAAGTCGTAACCTTGGTTGAGTATCACCTAATTAAATAATTATCAAAACGAGTCAAATTAGTTTGTGCATAATCGTATATCTCTAAGAGTCTTATAATTCATTTTATGCTCACCTTGGGAATTATTATTAATATAAAATATTAAAGTTAAAATTAGAAGACAATCTCTTAAGCCAATGGTTAAATATTAAGGTTTAAATAAAAAGAAATTGTTGGGCGATGGTAACTCCCCGCCACCTTACCACCACTCTTTTGAAACGTCCAAGAGAGTGAACACATGCAGCCGCGCACTCAAGGAAATCTTGGGGACTCAAGTGTTTGAGGAGGTTTCTCTTTTAATCGGTGCTCTCTCTCTCTCTCTCTCTCTCTCTCTCTCTCTCTCTCTCTTCTTCCTAACTCACTCGCTTTTGGCATTGGCAATTTTCCTTTCATTCTTTCCGCATCACTAGAGATTCTTTCCACTCTCAATCGAACTGCAACTTCACTCTCTTCTCTCTGTCAAGCATCTTCTGATAATAGTTGAGCGTCTCTTTCATTATCGGGTTGGCATTCGTTCTCCTAGTTCGGCCTTCTTAGCTGGCAGCTTAGGCCAAGTGTTTTTTGCTTGTTCCACATTTTGTGCGTCTCCATCGTTTCTTTCTATCAACGAAGCAGCTCTTGACGCCCAAGCTGATCGTGGTGGCAAGGCATCAAATAATTTGCCAAGCTATAGTCGTCTTGCCAAGCATGTAATGAGAATCTTTTATTGATAATACTTATCATCGAAAGAGCCATATTTGATCTAATAATCATCTTATTGAAAAGTAGATTCGTTGTATTTCTTAGTATTGTTGAAATAACAATGAAATCAGTTCTTGCTAATTACTGGAACATGTCCGATAGAAGACTCTTTCTTGTATGATCCTGTGTAGTATTTTGCACTCAAGTTACTCTTCCTTAATCAAATATGAACTTGAACGTTGGTTCGAGCTTTCATTTAATGCTTTGTGGTCTAATCCGCCATTGTCTTAGCCGAAGTCTTCTTCTTAATGAACCGGACCAATTTTTTTTTTTTTTTCACAAATGATTACAATGCAACACGCACCCGTTAAGGTTAGCATAAACCAAACGATGCGGAAAGTAACTCTAACCAGAATGTACACCAGGATCCCGATGTGGGCAAGGTGTGAGCATTGGTCAGAGGATCTCAAAGGAAAATGCTGAACAAGAACTCTAACCAGAGATGCGCCGGTGAACGACGAGCATACGGTCAGAGGATCCCTATCTATTGCAATACTGAAAATTAGCTCAACACCAAGTATGTGCTACTCAATCCGTGATGGACAGGAGGCGACCATATGGCGGAGACTTAGGAAATTACAATGCGAAACAAGTAAATAGGCGGCAAGCCAGCCTCTTCCACTTATTCAGTGGGAAGTACATGTAAATTCAAAATGAAAGGAGAGAATTGCTGACAGTACTACTGTTCAGCTTACAACAAATTAGAGAGTTTGCCAATATCATAAGAATGAGAACTTCCAAAGCTATAGCAAGATAAGCACCCACTTTAACACTCACTAACTCTTTGAATATCAACTCCTCGCACAACTAATGAACTTCCTCAAATCTGGTATGACTGTTTTTGACAGATTTAATACAGAACAGCAGCATAATAACTCATTAAAATGCACATAACTCACTCTAAACACACCCTATTGACGAGAGATCAAATGCAGATTGCTATACTGATGTAGGCGCCCAAGATGCAATCCCTAAACCACCCCAACAAGCCTTAATTTATTTTGCACAAACTTCAATGTACCTCAAGATGGTACGGCCCAGCTGCAAGGGCGAATTTCCTTTATAAAATCACAAAGTCACTAATAAAATCTGATATTATGCTAGAATGGTCGCCTTTCCTTGACAAATCAAGTGACTCAGTACCCAGAATGATAGCATTTTTATTTCATGAGCTATGAGTAAAACTTACATTCCACAATGACTTTCAGCAACATCAGAAATATGACATAATAAGCAAACTTGAACTCCAAAACAATCACTCAACTGAAAATTGCAAAACAAACCTAATACAAGCTAACCTTCTCAACTAGTTGCTATCTTTCAAGCAAGAAGAAGAGCCAATGCTAGGAGGTGTGCTTTCCTCGAAGCGAGTGCCTGAAGACAATTCAGCAGCATAACGGTGTAGTAGACAAAAGATCCCAAATGAAGAGTTGAGGCCTGATTAAATAGACAAGAGAGAAACATCTAGAAGCTTCCAGAAGGTGCCCAAACCCTAATTTCAAATTCACCTTTTCCCTCCAAAGAATGGCGCCCCATTTCACCTTTGAAATATTTCACTTTTTAGAAATAAAGTTAAATCTCACAAAAGGGCGTCCCTTTTCCTTAAGCTCAAATTTTGACATTAAAATATAATTTATCTCCTTATGACGCCTTGACCCTCAAAAGTCCCCTTTTTTAAAAACACTTAAAGTTGTACTGCTAGGCAAGGGGGTATAATATTAAAATAATAATATTATAATGAAAATACTTATTTCTCCAAGAAAAATGCGCCCAAGGCCAAGAACTGAAGTGCCAGCTGAAACAACCGAAGAAGAGGTCCAACTGAACTGAACCCAAACTGTCCACTGCCAAAAATAGAATTTACTAAAAATAGTAAATTCGAAGTTGCCCGAAATGCCAAACTGAACACACCAGCAAAGCTCTCAAAACCCAAAAGAATCCTGTCAGAATCCCAAACTCCAAGCAACAACCTCCTCAAAACTAGGAAACCTAATTTCACCATCGCATAGCCTCGGTCTCAGGAATAGGCCAGCGGTCAACTGAAACAATCAGGTGAGGGGACATTACATTTACACTCTGTTCTTGAATTCCTAAGTTGGAACTGTGCCTATCTCTCTTTCCAATCCGAGTCCATTTAATCTGGAGAATCCTTCGTGGGTGACAAGTCTCTTTCTATCTCTCTTTATATGTTTAAGTAAGCAGATTATTCTTTTAAGATGTGAAATGATAACAAGCCAAGTCTCTCTCTATTTATGCCTTAAGTAAACAGCTTAACCTTAAATCAAGAGGAATGATTTGGAACCAAGACATTGTAATATAAACCGTAGAATCTATGTTACCAGGTTTGCCCCTGGGAAGCCTGGGTATGATTCAAGTTCGGTCCGGGTTCGAAATTCGGGTCCGGTTCGATCAAATACGCCCTGGGTTTGGAATTCTCACTGTGGGTTCAACCAGGGTTCGAAACCTTGACTGTGGGTCCGGCCAGGGTCCGTTTTCTTCGAACCCGGTTCGAACCCAAGTAGAATTTACCATTGTAGAGACAATAAAAGTCATGAGATTTACCATTGTCTTAGATAAAAGGTAAAATTACAGTTTAGTGGCAAAGAGAAGCCTCACAGTCATTGACACATCATTATAAAAAGCTCATGTTGGTGATAACCGGTTTGAGGTACCAAGGATAGTTTTTGTTCCTATGGACATTATGATTAAGTGCATAGATAATAGACATGAAGTAAAATACTTCTCATACAAAACATGTCAATAATAGTCAAACTACAGATGATACTAATTATATGAATCATTTTTCTATAGGAGGTTTGTTGACGACCATAAGGCCTTCCCGATTGTTTGTGCTTTGAAGTTGTGAACCATTGATAAAAAAATTCACTTTCAGGTGCCTATTACAGGGTCAACATGGTTTGCATTCACCAAAATTCTTTTGGACAAATCAATTACCGGTTTGAGGTCTAGGATGACAACTAGGATGGCAATTGTGGCAGATTTCTGTGCCAAATTGGAAATAGCAATCACTTCAAAAGAGGTTAGGAATTGGGTTGAACTTCTTCTGCTCCTTCCAGAGCAGGCAAAAGTGGAAGAAGATGATGACCCTAATGCAGAGGATGAAGAGAAGGCATCGGTGCATCAACTCCATCTATTACCGTGGCATTTGAGTCAAAAATCAATGGCTTGAAAGAGGGGGTTTCAGCAATTATTGGTGATATTGAGGAGCTTACCTCCTTCTGCCAGGATCTACAACTGGTGATCAAATATCTGTTGGTGTCTCATAGATTGTTGTCTTTACTTAGAGGTATGCTGAATTGGGCCATGAAAAGGTCTAAAATTAATCATGGTGTTAAATTTGAAAGTCTCTATAATCCTGTTGGAGTTGATGCTGAAGCAAGAAGTGGTTGCTGGTGATGGTTGGTGTGGCAAGCTGAAAAGTGAAGACATGGGCTCTGATGCTATTATTGGTGCTAGTAGATGGGGTGTCTCCTGACCTTCTTGAAGGATTTTGGACTCTAGGTCTGATGGTTTTTGGTCCATGCTTTGACATTTGAGTATAAAGTGGTGGTGTATTTTTGCTATGTTATTTGACTATTAATATGGTGGTGTATTTTGAACTTAATTACTGCTGCAAATATGTATATATTTCTGATTTTTATATCTTTTTGTATTACCGAACCCAAAACGAACCCAACCCCAAAAAAAAAATTTCCCGAACCGGCGATCCAGGTTCTCAAACCCGAACCCAAAACCGAACCGGTAACTTAGTGTTACAGTTTAGTGGAAAGGTAATTTGTAATAAAGCTTGCAATCATTTAATCAAGCTATCCTGAGAGTAGATCAGTTAATTTCCTTTATTTATTTTCATGCAATTGCTCTGCAAACTGTATAAATAAGTGTTATTTTGCACCTTGATGGCTAGTAGTGATTTTCAAGCTTGCACAGAACTGAAATTGTTGTTCATTGAGTTCTGAGTTTTGATATTCAATTGTTTTTTGTGTTGATTACAATTTGATAATGATTGTAAGCTTTGTAGTGTAACTACTATTGAAAGAAGTCTTGCAACTTTGAGTGTAATTCTTTCATCCTTAATGTTTTTGTGTTTCCAATTTAATCTTGTTTAACTTATGACCTTTTATCTCTGCATTTAATTGAGAATCATAAATGTCATTTAGTTGTGGTAGATTGTTTTCTGCAATAGATAGATTCATAAACAAAATCTCTTATCTAGTGCAGAAGAGTTGAATCGCCTTGTGCCCTAGAATAAGAAATTAAAAAATAGGTTCCTGGAAAATAAGGGGGTTGAACTCCCCAACATAAGGCATTCTACAAGGTGCCAATTAGAACTAATTAAGGCAGATATAATACTAGTCCAAGAAACAAAGCTAAAAAACAAAGAATCAAAAAAATTCCTCAAATATCACAATAGGTGAAACAGAAGCATGGTTACAATGGGTTGGTGCTTAAGGAGGAATTATAACTATTTAGTCACTCGACTGTGTCAAACTTGAGGTAATGGCTCAGGTCAAATTTAGCCAGCCAGTAAGGTTTCCAACATAATATCGTATTTGAAGCTTTTTATTTTCAATGTGTATGGACCATCCAATTATATGGAAAAAGCTATGGGGACAGATTGTGTAATGTCCCCAATTTAGCCCTCAGCTCTTCATTTGGATTTAGCCTATTTCTGGGAACTCGTAGGCTAAGTAGAAGCTCGAATCAGGGTTTCCAAACTTCTTGGAGGACGTTTTCGTCTTTTTGCGGAGCTTGCACTTGGAAATGTTGAACTTGGATTGTGGATTCCTTCTGGGTTTTCTGAGAGCTTCGCGTTGGTGGTTTCGGTTCGGCATTCTGAGCAATTACATGGATTTACTATTTTTAGTAAATTCTATTTTTAGCAATTGACTTGTTGACTCCTAATCAGTAGGCTTCACTATGGCAGTCTGTTCAGACGGTATGGTTGAATTTGGCTTCTGATGCATTTCCATGGTGATATAAGATATTTTATATTATAATGTTATAATTTAACATTATAATTCCTTGTTCTAGCATCATGAATTAATATTGTCTTTAAAAGGGGGACATTGAAGGGTATTTTCACATGGAGGAAATATTTTAATATTTCTAAAGCCAAATATTGCTCAAGGAGTTTGGACGCCAACTTTGGGTGAGCCAAATATTTTATTTAAAAAGTGAAATTTATCTTCTTAAGCAAGTACGCCATCCTGAGGGTGAAGACAAAAGACAAGTCAATGACCTAAAAGAATCTTTGAGGTGGCGCCCTTCTTGGAGGTTTCTAGAAAGCTCTTCTAAAGTTATAAATTGGAGCTCGGGGTCCTCATTTTGTTTCTGATGAATTTGCAAAGTTATGCTGCCGGATTGGCTTTGGGATTGCTTCGAGGAATGAATGCCTCCTAGCTTGGCTCTTCTTCTTGCTTGAAAGACAGCAACTAGTTGAGAGGTTTAGTTGTAGTTGGTTTCCTTTCATTGTAGTTGGTTCTTCTCACATTCTGTAGTTGAGTTATTGTATTTTCTGTCAATTTTAGAGTTGCTGGTTTGTATGGCTGTAGGTTGTTTTTACTCACAACTCAAGAAACAGAAATAATATTGTTCTGGGTACTGTTCCAATCTATTTTCCTATGTAGGGCGACCATATGTGCAAGTTTCCAGAATTTTATTTGAAGTCTATGAATTATCTAAAGTAAATCGCCCTTGCTTGCAGGCAATTTCACTTTGTAAGTGCTTTGGAAGTCGTGCAAAATAAATAGGGGTCTTTGTGAGAAGTTTTTGTGATCCATCTTCATTGTCATCATCATTAGAATGTTTTGCAACTGATTTCAAGTTAAATGAGTGAGTATTGAGAGAGATATGAGCATTTAAGTGAGTTCTGGAGTTGCTGATTTCACCATTTTAACTGCAGATCTGTCATATCAGACTTAGTAAAATTATTAATAGGGCTGGGATTGTTTGTCTTAGTCATATTAATCATTCTGGAGTAGCTCTACATTTCAGCAGTTTGATTATCACTATAATCCATCATGCTTGCAGGAGATATATTATATTGTAAGGCTGTTAGTAGTACTAACCAGCCAATATTCACATTTGTAAGCTCTTTATTATATTTCCCACATTTCGTGGAAGAGACTGATCCTTGCTCAGTCTATTGTATTTACTTTTTAGTTGCTCCGTCATATGATAGCGCCTATTCATCTTGGATAGGAGTGCACATACTTGGCGTTGAGTTCCATTTCCAGTATTGTATTTCATGTAATTGCTCCGCCATATGGTAGCCTCATTTCCATACTGGAATTGGGTAGCACATACTTGGTGTTGAGTTGCTTTCAGCATATTAGATGATAGGGATCCTCTGACCACATGCTCGTCGTTCGCCGACACATTTCTTGGTTAGAGTTCTTGTATCAGCATTTCCATTAAGATCCTCTGACCATATGCTCGCCATCACTTGGCGCCATTCTTGGTTAGAGTTACTTCCAGTTGCAGTTCTGATTAATGTACTGACGATCCTCTTGCCATATGACAGCTCTCTCTTGTTGAGATTGAGTGCGCATTCTTGGCAAAGAGTTATATTGTAACTGCTGGTTTGATTTATCTAACCCTAACGGGTGTGTTGCATTTTGATTGTAATTTGAAAATTGAAAAAATTTGGCTCTAATATTTCAGATTGGCGTATATGGGAAACTGGGAAAAGGAATTTAGTTATTTTGGGCAGAGATTTCAACTCAATTCTAAGTTAGCCAAATAAGAAAGGGGGTGCTTTAAGACTAACAAAATCACAAATTGACTTCAGTAATTTTATCAACAATATGTGGTTAATGGATGTCAAACCCAAAAATGTCACATACACATATACCGATAGGAGATTGTGGTTTAGTAACATAGCTCAATGCCTAGGTAGATTCCTTATTAACAGCAGCTGGCTGCTCTCCCCAATCATTTTTTATATTGAAATTTGTCCCATCTCTACCTCAGACCATTATCCCCTTGCATTATCCATCTCAGAGGATTTACACCATATAAGTGCTCTTTCAAAACAGAAAAAAATGGTTTAGAGACGAAAACTTCATTGAACTGATCAAAACCTGGTGCAAGGAAACCAAGGTCTAGAAAGGGGCAAAGAAGTTTGAATTTGCCAAGAAACTGATATCCTTCAACAACCACTTCAAGCAGTGGTACAAAGAATCTTTCAAAAATATATTTGTGAAAAAAGAAAGGGTGGAAGACAAGCTTGCTAGATTAAATGAAAAAAAATTTACAATGTTCCACTGGGATGCGTCCCCTCCAAAAACCCCGTGTTTCCGAGACAGGGACATCTCAGAGACTTGGGGGGGATGTCCCCCCACCAGCCCGCCACCAAAGTTGTCATCTCCGAAACGCCGACAAGACGTCGGGGACTCTAGAACATACCCGAGACATCCAAGGAACTCCTAGGAGTCTCCTGACCGTCTCAAGGACGCCCAGAAGTCTCCTCTGGCCAGACGACAAAAAAGCAATTTAAAAACAAAATCAATTTTTTCTTTGACCTTCATGCCCAAGGTTGAACCCTAATGGCCTATATGCTCCACCCAAACCCCACAAAGTCTATAAAATTGCCGCCTTTACTCATTTTAATTCAGAAAAACAAATCAACAAGAAGCTAATAGTCTAAGTGTGAGAATGAGCTGCAAGTGTATGGTGAAAGAGTGAGAATGAAGAGCAAAGGGTTTAGGAGGAGCAAGAAGAGGAGTGATGCTAAGTTAATGTTCACTTCAAAATTCAAATGTTTAAAACTAGTTTGCCAAAGTTTCATTTGTAATTCTTATACATCTTTTTATAACTATTTTTTCAAGTACTATAAGTATTTTAGCGCTGCCCCCCCTCCCACCACCGTCCCCTCACCATCCCCAAACTTAGGCCCTTGGTCCCCCCGACCCCACATACCCATGTCCCCCCTTCAGAAAACTTCATGGAACTATGAAAAATTATCAAAGATGTTATGCTTCAAGAAGAATATATAATTTAATATAATGTGATCACTATTTTTAACAACATGATGTGTATATTTTTAGTTCTTTTATGGATCAAAAAGTTACATAATTTTTTTTCAAAATTCATCATCGGGCCAAAGGGAAGAAACCCAAGCCAATGGCATTCAGCTCTTCACATATGCACAATCTATTCTACTTTAAAATTTGAAGCCAAGAATACCAACAAACATATGGAAAATAATGGCAATAGAGTGTAGAATGGAATAAAAGAATTTGACCTTCAGTTTATTTCGAAGTTCATTTTCCTCCAAATCTCTCTGCAAAGTTTCAGCTGATAATCTTCTCTTGCTAGCCTCAAGTTCTTTTTCCAATTTCACAATCTGTTAAAATCCAATGCATGGCAACAACCTTTTAGTATCAATTTCTCAAAGGATATATAAAAACTTTAAAACACTGATTGAAGAAGAAATAATAGGCACGAAAGCCTCTTAAGCATACATGAACTAATTGTTGTTTGGGAACAGGTTCCTCAACAACTAAGGACTGCCAATTTCCCTAATACAAAAAATCCTCCAGTTTATTTGATGTTGTCTATCTTGATGATAACTGAAAAAACTTCACTGGTAACTCAAGTTCTTAAGTTGAGAGGATCAGTTATGATTTAGAGCTCTTTCTGTTACTGATGATGGAGCTAATGGATCATTAAAGATAAAACAGATATTTTTGGGAGACCGCTATTGTTAAAATTAACAGCGCTAACCCACACTTATAAGTTCTACATTATAACTAGGAAAATAGGAAAAAAATGCTAATATAATTTGAATAACTGAAATAATCAAACAATAAGAGGTGAAGATTCCATAGGTATAAACCAATACACAAGAAAATATCTTCGAAAAGAAATCATGACTGAAAAAATTTGACAACACACCCCAGCTACAAAGCTTAGAAAATAAATCTCAAAATGACAAAAACAGATTACAAACATAATCCCTCAACATAATTGACAACCAAACTGTTCTAGCTAGGACCATATCTAGAAAGATGCGACAGACAACATTTAAGATAGCAAAATTAAAAGCATAATTATCTATAAAGAAGCAGGATGGCCTTATTTCAGTACGTCAATGTATTTTTTAGTTTCTTATGGTCTCTAAAATATTCCAAACGTCTATGCTATTTAGGGATCCATGTCTTAATACACTTACATCTACAACAATCTAAGATATTTGTATAATCTGTAGATCCAAGGGAAACACTAAATGCTAATAATTGAATTCAGAACATAAGAGAAATGATCATGCACACTATCTCACAATGCAATGGAACATCATTAATCAAATGGATCAAAAAGATTATATTTGGACTGCATTACATGCACTGATAAGAAAAAAGCATAGTTCACAATGGGTGAATGGACCATAACAGGAGCCCTGTCATGAATTATAATGTAAAGTGAGCCTGTGATACTACTTTTGCTCATAATGTAACACATGATGCATGCTTCAAAGTTAAGTAGGAAAAAGATAAGAGAATACGTAATGTCAATTCAATAGAAAAATTAATGGTACAGGAAAAGGATATGTAAACAAGATTATAATTTATTAAATAAATTCTGCTTACATGGGCTTGAAGGTTTATATTTTTTTCCATCTTCATCTGTAGTCCTTTTAGGATGGTTTCTTCCAACGTCTTTATCCTGCAAAACACAGATTCAATATGTAAGTGGCAAATATAAATCTTTATGCTATTGATAGAAAACACACAAGACATAAACTAAAATCAATTTTTTTATTCAGGCTTGTAGTAACCTTTCTTTCAGTTGATTATTTTCATCTTCTAGTTGCTTGTGACGAGTAGCATTAATATGAAAACTCCCACCATCAGGATTATTTTCATGTATAGAGCTTGAACCAAATTCACAACTGGCATTATCACTGTGTAAATTTAAGCTTGATCCAAGTTTAGCACATGCAATAGCATTTGCATTTGTGGAGCTTGAGTCAATTCCATCAATTGCAGTCCTTGTCGAAACCTAGATAAAAGAATTAAATGATTTTAGAAGATTTCCTTCAATAGTTATTTCTTAAAAAAGATCAAATGTTTCTCGAAGTTTCTATGTTTTTAGCATGCGGGGATGCATTTCTAGAGCAGCAAAAAATTCCAAAATTTTGGGGACAGCAGGTTATGGTATATATAATATATATTTATAGCTTTTCAATTGTATAACTATATTAATAAACATCATTATTAAACATTCTAAATATGGCTGAAATTCAAATAATAGTAGCATCTATAACATCAAACAACAAACATTGAACATTTAACATTGAAAAGTGAAATCCAAAATTCAGTGAAATTCAGAAATATGACTCTGAAATTTGTACATATGAATATCTGATTTTCTTATATGATATAATTAATGATCATGAAAATAAATGTGCAAATGCCCTATTTTTTATTTTTCCACAAAACATATTCTTTCATTTTTTCATCAACAGTTGCCGTGGGATGTGTTAAGATGTCCATAGCAAATGGGTGACATCTATGTCTTGGAGTGCTCCACCCCCACTCCCACCCCCTTAAAAAAGCCTCCCAGAAAAGTCATAACAAACCCAAATGTGAGAAAAACTAAAAATCAGAGAAAAAGGGGATGAGGGAAGGGAGAAATCCCCAAAACACCAAAAAAGTCATAACAAACCCAAATGTGAGAAAAACTAAAAATCAGAGAAAAAAGGGATGAGGGAAGGGAGAAATCCCCAAAACACCAGAAAAGTCATAACAAACCCAAATGTGAGAAAAACCAAAAATCTGAGAAAAAGAGGTTGAGGGAAGGGAGAAATCCCCAAAACACCAGACATTCAGGAGCACAACAGAGGGCAGGGGTCATGCTCATTGCTCCCTGTTTCCCTGAATGAAGTTGCTATAACATAAAGAGATATAGTTTTATAACATATCCCTCAAGTAAATAGAGACAAGTTACCTGGAAATAACAAGAGTCAAAATGAAAAGATGTCAAATAAAATATGTATTAGCCTCTAAGGGCTACAACAGAGTTGATCAAAACTTTAAATTGCACATTCTAGAGGGTTACAAAAGTTTGGCATTCATCTGCTGCCTCAGGCGGTGAGTTGATCTTGTTGTAAGAGGAATTGACACACAAGGTTTCATTAACAATGTAAAGAGAAACCTTTTGACATCAAAGAGTGCAAAGAACTTAGTATT